>JXCR01106404.1:0-16876 GCA_002079205.1 Phalaenopsis hybrid cultivar
GGGTAGGCGGCGTTCTGAAAACGCCACCGTCGATGAAAAAGCTGTGCCAAACAGGGCCTTAAATTTTAACAGTATAGTCCATTCCCAATAATGAATACAATTTACTCACTAATGACACGATGCATCTTAATCAAGTGTTAGCCATAAAAGGCATTGAGAAAGCTCATCACTATATGTATGGTCGCCAAATCCACCACGAAATCAATTCATTGGTTTGGATAGTTGTCCTTGGGTCCTGGTTTGTAAAGTCAATGCATATTGTTCATTGGTTATTCGCTTCCTTGACCAAGATGATGTTTATGATCCAATCAAGGCACTTAACCTCCTTGATAAACCTTACTTCTAGTAACTTTTGTACATGCACTTTAATGGGTTTGGCCAAGGTCATGGCAACTTGGTGCATCCTCCACTACACAACCCAAGAGCTCAAAGATCAACATTCAGTCAGTGGCAGGCAAAATCAATATTGAGCTCGTGTTTTGATACCCACCAAGTTGGTGAAGCACTGGCAACACACTCAAGTAAACGTGTAATATCAGTAGTATCTGGAATGGAGTTGTGGTTGCTGATCTCACATGGAGCAAGTTAAATTCTAATAAAAAAAGTTCTAGTCAATATTTGTCAGTTCCTAACATGAAGATTCAATTATGGATGTTTTAATAAAAGCTACTAATCCTAATTCTATTTTGTGAAGTCTTTAGTGAGAGAATGAATCTCCTAGCATGAAGATTCAATTATGGATGTTTTAATAAAAGCTACTAATCCTAATTCTATTTTGTGAAGTCTTTAGTGAGAGAATGAATCTCCATTGAATTGAATCCAAGAAACCGTGAGTAATATTCCTATTTTTTGTAGTTTAGCAGAATTCCCCCAAAATGTTCAACTAAAGATGCTTCTACATCACGAAGTTCATTAAAACGTTAACTTCATAAATTTTCAGTTTGTAAGTAAACTAAGATTAAGAAGAGAATTTCCACCAATACATAAGTTAAACAAGTCACATATAATTCCCCAAAACCTAGAATTTATATTCATCAATTCAAAGGAGAAACAAAAAAAAATTAGTTCATTTATATGCTTTGTAACACAGAATCCATAATTCGTTTCATTCAAATCAATGAAAATTACGAAGGTTCAAGAAAAGAAAACAAACAAAGGAAAGTTTGAAGTTCCTTTCCTTTATAGTTACTCTTATTCCTCTCCAACATTGCTTACAGATCCACTCACAGAATCCTTTCCAACTCCTAGTAGATCGCTCTCTCTCTCTCTCTCTCACTCTCACAGAGAAATCTCCAAAGAAGAAGAGGAGGTTCTTCCGTCAGCTCTAAAGATTTGAAGAAAATTTGACAGCACCATTCCTTTATTCTGTTTTCCCCCTCTTATACATGTTTGATCCTCCATTATATGATTGATCTAATAGCTCTCACCTTCCGGCTATCCCAACTTTGGATCACCAAGTCAGACAAACTACTTGTAACTAAAATGGGCAAAATTTTTTTTGAAGCATTGACATAGAAGCGATTAAAGACATGGTAAGTTGGGGTGCAAAGGCTCCCCCTTTACTAATGCAGCTGCACTTGGGTGCTTAAGAGTCCAATTTGTAGCGCCTATGTGTCTGGTTCTCGGGATGGGGCATCCAATATGATGGATAGGCACCTATGCACACATTGTCTGGCAACAAAGCGTCGAGATCTCCGGTTAAAGCAGATAGAATTGGATTAGATGGACGCCTATACACCCATTGTTTGACGTCTAAGCATCATGCTCTCGGTTTGGAGATTTTGATTTGATTAACCATAAAATGCACAAGTATATGGATGTGCAGATAAGAATGCTTAAATTCTCTTATGTTTTACACCAATAGGTATTGGAAGTGGAGCATTGTGGAGGATACTTAAAGCAATGAAGCATGCAGGAGTCTGGCGCCTAGGCGCTAGTCTCAGCCTAGCAACTTGAGAGGTTAGAGTCGAGGCACCAACCACTGGGTTCCTAGGCACCGGGATACTAGTTCCTAGGCGCCAGACCCATGGGCACCTAAGTGTCAAGCCTAGTTTTGCAAAATGAGAGACTAACGCTTAGACGCTAGCAACTGCTTGGAGCAGTTTTGGGTTGTTTGGGAGCCTATAGTGGGGAGTTGCTAGGAGGTTGTGGAGTGGTTTCTTGTGCTGAGAATAGAGTTTATAAATATGTATGTATCAGTGTTGTTGATGGATTGATGAAAATTAGGGTTAGATTGAGTTTTTTGGGAAGAATTGAATGGTAAAGTAAGGAGAAGGTTGTATGTGTTGTAGAGTTTTGTTCCTTCTTCTTCTTCTTGAGTTGAGGATAGGGAAATACTTCAGAAGCGATAGTTAGAGAAGTATTTGGTGGAGTATCTTCAAGTTGTTGCAAAGGAGAAGAAGATAAGTGATTGTGTATTTCATTTGTTGTATTTCCTTAAACATGTCATTTAGTGGAATTCTCTTTTTTTCAAATGACACTTTGTGGTATGCTCATCATGCTTTTTGAGTAGTACTCTTTACCATACCTTGTGATGATTAAGGGTCCGTTTGGGGCAGCTTATAAGTGCGGGCAGCGTTTTCAAAACGCCGCCATACCGTTTGGTTTGCGCTTTTCGCCAGCTTATCCGAAACTCCGTTTGGGTTTTTACACTAAACGCAGGCCGCAAGCCGACCCCTGCAGCCGGCCCGCGGGCCGCGTTTCAGGATAAGCAGCTTATCTTGAAACGCACAAGCTGCCCCAAACGGACCCTAAGTAGGATGTGTAGGAATGTTAAGTGTTGTGGAACTACATTTTTTTTAATGTAATGATTAACCTTCGTATCTTCATTTACTATTCATCTTGGTCAAGAGAAATGTTAAAATGTGTTGTCAACCATAATGAATCGTGAGAGTTATGGTAAAATCAACTGGGTTAGTCATGTTGAACTGTTGGGAATATTTTGATATGTCTCGTAGGGTGATGCAAATGTTTGGGAAATATTCTTTGACGCTTCAAAATAGAATTTATAACAAATAAATCTGATATGCTTTACTCTTCAATTCATTTCTTGGATTAAGGCATGTACAGATCAAATCTCATTTTCTATTATGCTGCAATGTGAGCTTCACAGGTTTTCAATTCCTCTAGTAACTTAAGATAGGGTTGTCCCTTATCACTATACATTTTTACTATTATGATGGACTCTTTTGCATGCTTGCAAGATAATACTTGAAATTCTATGAATATTGCTTTTTTAGCAGTCAATCTTCTCATTCATGCAGATGATTCACCAATATTTTGCAAAGCTAACTCTCAGTTCATTTTGGAGTTATCTAAGCCTCTTTTCACTTTTTAGGTGGCAACCAATCTTCAAGCTAATCCTAATAAATTTTCTATGTGCTTTTATAAATTTGTTCCTCCTCATAAGTGTTCTTATTTAAGTGAAATGATTGGCTATCAGTTAAAACCACTCCCTTAGAAATATCTTGGCATTACTATACACTCATCTAGAGTCTATAACTATCCTACAATACTTGAGAGAATGCAATCCACTTTGTGTGGATGGGATGGAAGCAGAAGTTACTCTCCTTTGCAGGGAGATTCCAACTTATTAGATGCAATATCTAGAGTTATCTACATTATTGGTTAAGAGCCACCTCTCTTCTTAAAGGCTTGAGAAAGACTATTTCATCTCTCATTAATAAATTTCTATTTTTTTAGTGGTTCAAACAGTAAATGCATATTGTAGCCTGTAACATAACAACAAAGGCTAGACATTGCGGTGGGTTGGAACTTCCAAACCTTAATGCATTGAATATCATGAGAAAAACTAAGCTTATATGGAGAATTGGCAATTATGGTTCTATTCTCTCTATATGGTTCTTTTACTATTATGGTTCTTTACTTCAGGTTGGCAAGGGCTCTCATTTTGTGCATTGAAAAGAAGTACTTAAAGCTTTTAAAAGGTTCAGAGAAGGCTTTAAATTTTAGGTGACAAACACGAGTCAGATCTCCTTCTTCTTTAATCCATTTGTGGATGAACCTTCTCTTTATGAGCACTTTGGTAGCTCTATATTGGCATGGTTTGGTTTTCCTCAAACTACTCCTATTTTTGCGTTAATATCTTCAATTTTTTGGGCACTTTCCTATAATCATCAAACCAACACAGAATGTGTTACCCTCATTCTCAATTGTGCTTGGTTGGGCAAGCCTGTTATTGCTCGTTGAGATATTTACAATTTCCTTTACTTTGATTCCCCTGTTGTGACCTGGAATAAATTAATATGATTTAAAGGTTATTATCTAATTTTTTCTACTTTTACCTGGAAAATTTTAAATAATGGGCTCATGACCACTGATGTTTTGATACCTACAGCTACAACTTACAAAATATTTGCATTTTTTTGCAAATATAGTCATGAAACACAAGCTCATCTCTTTTTTTACTGCCCCTAATCCTTTCAACTACTAAAATTAGGCTCTCCACTTTTTTGCATTATTTATATGGAGTGTACTTTTCAACAATATTTCTCTATTGCTGACTATTTAAGTTGCAATATCTCCAAGAGGTTCTCTCTTCTTGCCATACAAGTTATTGCTCATTATGTTTGGTTTGAAAGGAATGCTCGTACTTTCAGGAGTATTACCTCTAATGAGGAGAGTGTTAAATCACATTAAGTGTGCTATTAAATGCAAAAGTAGAAAGTGGGTGTTTTACTCTCATATTCCCTCCCTCATTGTTATCTTTACAACCTTCACAACCATTCACCATAACCTTATGATTGTTGTTTTAAATGGAATTTATGCAATATATCTGGACTTGGCTGATATTCTAATTCTCTTTGGGAGCACTTCTGAGTGCATTTATGCATTCTGGAAAGAATTTCTTACATTTTGTGCTCTTGGTTCCAAGCTTAACAGTGCATGTCACTTTTTTGCTTTGATGTACTTTTCTGTATTTTGGTTGGATTATATGATGTATGATGATAATTATCAGCTACGACTATTTTACACTATTGATGGGTGCACTACTTTTGCTTACCAGCTAGTTTCCTTCACCGTATTCTCTTTTTATGGGTTGTTTTGGATAACATTTCCTTTTTTTTTGGATAAAATTAACGTTGTCAATTATTTTTATTTACATGTTTCATTCTCTTGCTAGTTGATAATGATTTTGGCTGCTTTCATACATTAGTTTTTGGTTTTAGAGTTCAACCAGACATTTTGTCCTAGATAGAATTTCTAATGTCATGCTTCCTCTAAGCATCTTGAAGAGCAATGATGACATCTACAACAAAAATTATGTTTAATCATTTTCTTATAAGTTTTAATTTTTATATAACTAAGTTGTGTTGAGAGCGGCCCATAATTTCAAAAAAAAAAAAATTCAAGTAAGCGTGCATGTATGTGGGGTAGTAAAAATTTATCAAAAAACTGATGCAACATTGTTAATCGAAAAACACACATTTGTAATCATTAAATGTAAAATCTTGAAACAATTTTTCTTAAACAAATTTCACAAATCACGAACAATCCGTGCAATCATTAGTGGTGAAATACATATCCCAAGGAGATCAAACACAAATTTAAAGGTTTAAGGCATGCACGTCCAATTCAATTAAAATAAGTAGAACGAGAAAGATAAATCATTCCTACTACATACCTGCCCAAATACATCTATTCAACACTCTTACCCTAAACCAAATCACCACCAAATTCCCAGACCCATTGCCAGCACGCTTAAAAACAAACTCCGTCAGCATTTCCCTTTAAAATAAATTTCTGACCTATTCTGGACTTTTTTTGTTTTTCATCACCATTCTGCTTCCATTTAAGAAAAACAAACAAAAGATCTAACAAAATCCCTTTGAAAAATTCAGAGGCTTAAAAGAAAAATCCAAAATATAAAAAAATGGAAAAGCAAACATCTTCTTTGATTGCTTTTGGGTCAAAGATAGAAAGAAAAGTCCTCGTCAACGGCCAACGATAAGGTCAGTCAGACTACCGTCGGCAAAGTCAGTCAGTTGTCTTCCCATAAACCACTTTTTAGCCATTTCTAGAATGCCTTATTGTCAGCATGAAGCTTCCCCACGCTTCTGTTCATGTTACGTGAACCAGGAGATGTTTAATTCATGAATCCGTAATTTAATTAAAATTTGAGTGTAAAAGAAATCTTTTTTCTTAAACGATGGGCATATAAAAATGGGATTTTGCAGGTGGGAAAGACCAGTTCGTGCAAACCGAGGCAGTTGGGAGCCATTACTCGAAATGAAGTGTTTGAAGAGCACTCATGAGTCAAAACTTCAAAGGCTCGTCTTTGAATACTGAAGATGAGCACCTCCTTTTCATTGAAAAAGAGCAAAAAGTCGTANCAAGTGTTTGAAGAGCACTCATCAGTCAAGACTTCAAAGGCTCGTCTTTGAATACTGAAGATGAGCACCTCCTTTTCATTGAAAAAGAGCAGAAAGTCGTATCATCTGTATGGTTAGATAGACCAACACATTGGGGAAAAAACTAAATTTTGGTTTGAATTTGCTTTAAAATTTTTAAATTAAAATAGTATATAATAATTATTTTACCCTTATTTTGTATTTATTTAAAGTAAATTTAATNAAAAGTCGTATCATCTGTATGGTTAGGTGGACCAACACATTGGGGAAAAAACTAAATCTTGGTTTGAATTTGCTTTAAAAATTTTAAATTAAAATAGTATATAATAATTATTTTACCCTTATTGTATTTATTTAAAGTAAATTTAATGATTTCAAAAATAATCTTGCCAGATGATTGTTAAATTGTATTATGAATTTATGGTGTCATTTATAAAATAAATTTTTAAAATTCATAATCCATAATGGCAAGCTGTTATATGCATTAAATAGTATGCATCAAATGAATCAGAATATTCATTCCTACATTTTAGATAAATCCTTCAAAGTTTTCCTTTTCTTATTTATGATTTACAACCATTATAAGGTTTTCTATTATAAAATACTATTATACATACATTAAAAATTTATGTGACGTATTTACTTTCTGCATCAAACTTTGATCAAAACTGAATGGGAGGATGAATTATTCTATACGGACACTAAATGCATGCGATGTCCGATCTTCACCGTCGATCACGGCAATCAAAATTAAAAAAAAAATGAAAGTGGGGTCTACCAAAATACATCTTTACGGTGATTGACGGTGTAGATCGAATATCTATGACAAAATTAAAAAAAAAATACAGAAATAAAAGGACTGCCATGTAACAACAAATGGAGACTAAAATTGCAATTTTGCAATTTAAAAAATGTTAATAAAAACAAAAGAAAAACAAAAACCTTCACCTTTTCCGTTCCATCCGCCAAAAATCTCAGAATTTTATGAATCATGTACNTCCTTCAAAGTTTTCCTTTTCTTATTTATCTGCATCCAACTTTGATCAAAACTGAATCAGATGATGAATTATTCCGTACGGACACCAAATGCATACGATGTTCGATTTTCACCGTCGATAACCGCAATTAAAATTTTTAAAAAAAAAAAGTAGGGCCCACCGAAATATATTTTTGAGGGTATAGATCGAATATCTATGGCACAATTAAAAAAAAATACAGAAATAAAAGCACAGCCATGTAACAACAAATGGAGACTAAAATTGCAATTTTGCAATTTAAAAAATGTTAATATAAACAAAAAGAAAAACAAAAACCTTCACCTTTTCCGTTCCATCCGCCAAAAATCTCAGAATTTTATGAATCATGTACAAATGTACTAAAAAAAATTTAAGTACATCATAGAATTAAAACAAAAAAAGAAAAAAAAACGAAAATTTCAGAAAAAGAAAAAAAAAAACCCCTCAATGAACTTAATTTCCACCGGCTAAGAGCAAGGAGAAATCGAATTAATGGTGATTACTAAGGACAATCAATCCAAAGAAACGAAAGAAATGCTATTACTGGATCCGCTCCCATTAGACGCCTCGCACAGCGCAAGCGCGCTTTCCAAATTCATCACCACATCCGACATTGCCGGTCGGTCTTTCCCTTCCAAGCTCACGCAGTGCACGGCGGTGTACGCCACCAGTTCAACGGCCTCCGCCTCCCTTGGCCCCGGTGGCGCCACCCGTGGGTCGAGCACCCGCCCAAGCTCTCCGCCGGCAATGCTCGGCGCTGCATAATCAACCACGCTCAGCGGTTCCCCTCCTTCCCCTTCTCTAAATATCGCCCGCCTCCCCGTTAATACCTCAAGCATCACAACACCGAAGCCGTACACGTCGCTCTTCGTCGTCAGGTGATGTAGACCGTAGTACTCCGGGTCCATGTAACCCATCGTCCCCGCCGCCCTCATCGATATGTGTCCTCCTTCCACTTCCGGTCCCATGAGTGAAAGGCCGAAGTCCGATACTCTTGCGACCCACTCGCCGTCGAGCAATATGTTCGATGACTTGATGTCTCGGTGGATGATCGGCGGCACGGCGTAGCTGTGTAGGTATTCGATTCCTCGCGATGCGTCGAGGAGGACTTTAATTCTTATTCCCCACGAATTCAGCTTCCCTGCGTCGGCGGCACGGGTGTGAAGGTGGTCGTACAGGGCGCCGTTCTTCATGTACTCGTATACTAGGAGGCGCTCTTCTTTCTCCTCGCAATAGCCCACGAAGCCTACCAGGTGTTTGTGGTGGAGGCGTGAGAGGAAAGCGAGCTCGGACTGAAAGGCGCTTTCTTTCTCCTCGATTTTTTTGGGTTTCAAATTGGATTCACTGCGTTTGATGGCGACCTCACGGCCGTCGGCGAGTTTACCTTTGTAGACCGTGCCGAAGCTGCCGGCGCCGAGTTTGAATTCGAGGGAGAAGTTTTTGGTGGCAGAGGAGAGGTCGGCGAAGGAAAACACCTCTGCGCGGTCTTTGAAGGAGGAAGGCCCGCTGCGTTGTCGCCGCATGATGCGGGAGCCATGTCGCCGGAAAATACGGGATTTTGATCCTGAGGGGGAGGTGAAGGGGCTTGGCATTGTGACGGCGGATGAGTCGGCGGGGTTTGCTGCTGCAGCGTTTTCGTTGCGGGAGATTGTGGGCTGGACGGAATTGTGGACTTTCTTTCGCCGGAAAATGCTGGCCCATACGCAATACAGGATGGCGCACAGCCCGAGGAAGGACCCAATAGACCCAATTATGGCGTAGGCAAGCCACGCTTTGCTCGTCTTCGACGACGGAGATGCTGAAGGCGGCGGCGAAGTAGGTGGTTGTGCTGCTAACGGTGGAGGAGGTGGAAACAAGGTTATAGTAGGAGCCCCGCAGGACCTGCAAATGATCCCAGAACCAGAACAGAGTGACTCTGAATCAGGAAAGATGCCACATTTACAGGAGTTCTTTTCAGAAACGCAGATTCCCGGAAGAATTTTAGGTAGAGGCAAAACGGTAACGGATGTATTAAGGCGATCTGCTTTCCAGCACAGCACTGTAAAATTCTCAGTGATCAAACCGCAGGTGAGGTCACCACCAGCGACGATAGATTCGAAGAAGGTGCCTTCCACGGGAGAATAACTCCGTTCTCCGGCGACGCCCCCCCAGCAGAGGACAGTCCCGTTCGGCTGCTTTATAGCACACGAATGATTCAGCCCGAGTGCTAGACCAGAAAACTCGAAGGCATCTCCGGATGGAGCGTTCAATTGACCGGAACTGTTGCTTCCCCTGCAGACCAACAAACCTGAAATAGTAACTCCGCAGACATGGGAGTCTCCAGCAACGATGCTCGTCATCGAAACATTCAGAAACGTGCTCTCGATGTAAGAGCCACGGCTTCCCCAGCATCGCACGTGGTTGGTATTCCCAATCCCGCAAGAAAACCCTCTACCGGAGGTAAGCGACTGGTAAACTCCGGGGGCGGCTAGCGGAAATGTTCCATCCCCACGCCACCACCTGATTACTGTATTTTTCTTCTCAAAGGCGCAAATTTGATTCTCGCCAACGCTGAGGTCGGTGATGGCAGCGGAGCCCTTATAGACTCGCTTAGCGGGGAGGAATGAAGAGGAGGAATTGGTGGCGCTCCAACAGAAGAAGCTGAGTCCGCCGGACCGAAGCCCGCAGAAGAAGTCACGGCCACCAGAGATCGACTCATAGGAGGTGTTTGGTGATACGGAGAACGCCTCCTGCCCTGCTCGCGCGCATTGAATGCCCCGCGTTTTGGCACCGGCGAGGATCCCACAGACTGTCCCTGAAGAATCCACAACGGCCATAGTGGCGGCGGAGCCAAATCCCTCCACCCGCGTAACAAAAACAATGAGGAAAACAGCCGCAGCGGTGGCGGCGGTCAGTGGAATCCTCATCTAGCATCGAGATCAGAGGAAGGGAGGAAGGGATGGAGAGAGAAAGAGATTTCTTCAGTGAAAATTAAGGTTCTAACTGTAAAACGAGAGCGTTTAGAAGAGAAAGAGTCGGGGAGGAAGTAATCGTGCGGCGGCGGAAGAAACGAAGGACGCGGATGTGCGATTTTATGAGCTACGGTGATGCNGGAAGGGATGGAGGGAGGAAGGGATGGAGGGAGGAGTGAAAATTAAGGTCCTAACCGTATAACGAGAGCGTTTAGAAGAGAAGAGAGAGTCGAGGAGGAAGTAATCGTGCGGCGGCGGAAGAAACGAAGGACGCGGATGTGCGATTTTATGAGCTACGGTGATGTCGCGGTGGGATGGACCGAATCGGCCCAGCTTTTAATTGCCGGAATCATATCGGATGCCACTGGAAATCCTAGCCGTCCGAATCGGTCCAACTCAGCCGGACACAGAGCGGAAAAATGTTCACACCCATTTTTAAAATCTTTCTAAATATGAATCATTAATGCTTCTTAATTCCGTATTTATTCGGAATTTTATAAAAGATAATTAATTAGAAAATTAAAAAAATTAAATTCTCTTATCATTTGCATTAAATTTCAGGGGCAATTGCCATTGCTATTTACAAATCAAGCATCATCTTTTCGTCCATTTTTCAAATTTTTACTTAAATATCAATTTAATAGATAAAAAAAAATTATCAAAATGATTGGTTTATAAATAGCAAAGTTTGGGAGGCTCTGTATCTAATTGTTAAAATAATATGATTGGAATTATTTCACTTAATTTTAAAAGATGTGTAAAAAGCCTTCTTTACCTCCTTACATATTTTTTTCTACTAATTTTGGTGCACCTTATGCTGACATGTAAGTTTACCATTGGAACGAAGGCTTCAGGAGTCAACGCTTCGCTTGCACGTAGAACCTGCCACCATTATCTTCTTGGAGTCTGGTACGCCGCCCCGCACCAACATATGTTTTGAGCGACATTTGTGTGTGTGAATGAGAACGATGTAGTCCATAAAATGAGAATATTTAGAGTTTTTGGGGCAGGTTATGAATGCGGCGGTATTTTTAAAATTATATTTTAATTGTTTGGCTTACGTATTTTTAAAAATATTGATTGTCGTGTGTGAATTTTTTACACTAAACATAAGTCGTAGGTCGGTCGCGACCCGCGGTTGACCCGAGGGCCGCATTTCAGGATAAATTATTTATCCTGAAATGCACAGGCTGCTCCAAACTTACCCTTTAATTGAGCAACCTAAATATGTGGCAGATCAATTAATAAATTTTTTCAAATTCTTAATCTTTTCAGTTCAGTATTGAAATTGTATTTTTCTTAAATAACATTAAATGTTTTCACCAAAAAAAAAAAAAAAAAAAANGATGGCATAAGTGACGGACAACGATTGACAATGGGGGGCTACGATAACAATTTATAGAGGATAATGTATTTTGAATTCGATCAAATTCAACAAATTCCAATCATATAAAAAAATAACCGAGGAATGAATTCTAAATTTATCCATATTTTAAATGACAAGTAATTCAATTGAGGGAAAGGAGAACATAAGAGTGGTATGACTATTAAAGCTTAACTCTTAAAGTCCAGCTAGTTATTATCTATCACTCGAGATTGTGACCAATCACTAGAGTTCACGGTCTACCACTAGAATTTATCGTCAAACATTAGAGATTGTCAACGAACACGAGAGAGGGTCTAACAATAGTTATTGACCACCACGAGCAATTATTGCCATCAACTACCGTTATTGCAGTCAATAACTAACCAAATACAGGTTTTATAGCTAATTATGAATGTTATAGCCATAAAGTATTAAATATTATAACCACCAACAACAGCTTTTATAGCCAACGATGGATGCTGTGACCACCAACTACAACTTTTGTAGCTCACTATAGTTGTTACGACCTCAAACTACGGCTTTTGTAGCTCTAATTAAACTTTTATAGCCATCAATTACAACTTCTGTAGTGAACTACTACTATTATAACCTCAAACTACTATTTTTGTAACCACACTATGGTCGTTCTAAAGAACAATTATGATTTTCATAGCCAACTATGACTATTATAACCTCCAAATGTTACCTTAGTAGCCCAACTACAACTTTTTTTACCTCAAACTATGACTTTTGTAGCCAACTATGCCTTTTGTAGCGAACTACGATTGTTGTGGCCTCCAACTATAAATTTTATAGCCAACTATGATTGTTGTAGCACAACTATGGTTTCTATAGCCAACTATGAATATTGTAGTTATCAACTACATGTTTGGTAGTATACTATAACAACTATTGCCACCAATTACGACTATAATAGCCTCACCATTATTGTTATTGTTCCTCTATGACCATTGTAATCAAACTACAACTATCATAATCCATTTTTTTACATAGTTATACTTGTCAGGTTATTTCTAAGCAATTAAAATTTTAACATAATCATGTAATCTTATTGACATGTGGCGCCCCTCCTGCTTACAATGCAGATGCAAGATTACATGATCTTCTCGCCCATAGCTCATATTAACGACCCAGAGCCAAACCGAGTGACCTTATTTTTATTTTTTTCCTTTATAGATCTTTCTTATGCATGTGTTGTATTAGGGTTAGAATGGAGTTTTGGTGCATTTTCTATCGGGATTGCCTCTAACATCTCTTCTTCCCTTCGAAGAATGTATCCTAGGGTTCCATATCGGTCTTTAGCTATATCTTTATCTTTAGGTGGTAGTTATCCTTCATATCCCTTTATGCATCCTTCCTACGTCGCTCTAAGTCATCCCTCCATTGTTGCAACCAAATCAGAACATCATTCATTGCTATTTTTCACCACAATTTTTCATTTATAGCTTCTTGTCCTTGTTGGGGATGTCTTATACAGTTATCTTCTTTCTTTTCCTCAGATTTCACATCTCCCCTCACTACCACCATCATTCCCTCTCACAGTCGCTACACAAAAGAACGTCTATTTGATGTTAACATGCAGCTTTTGCCTTCCAAACACCTTTTTCGCTCACCTCCAACGCTCCCAACCGCTCTTCTCACTTCTCTCTTGCTGGTATCTACCTTATTAGCATTCACAGCTGTTTCCCCCACTCTCTATGGCTATTTTTCCTGCTATTCAAGCTTTCTTATGGAGTTGATGTTGTCTAGAACCCCCTTTATTCACTATTTTACTTGTTATCAAGCTTTCAATCTTCTTATGGCCACCCAGGACAACAAGTATCTAATGTTACCTTACCAACTCCTCTCAATTGCTCGATCTCCCCTACTTTAATGTCACCTTTCTAGACTGCCAATTGTAACGAGCAATTCAATTTAGTTTGTTTTTTGTGTTATGTGTGTGTTATTATTTTGCATTTCAGTGTGATGGTTGTAACTACCATTTGGCTTTTCCATAAAAAATACTTATTTCTTATTATTGTTTGGGTTAACTTTGATATCATTTGGTATCAAAGATTGCCTAACTCTAGTCTCTAGGATTTCTGGCATATATAAATACCCGACCATATCTCCACACAAATTCCTTCTATTTAAGGATTTTTTAAACATACTACTCAAAAAATTTTCTCTAACACACAACATCATTCATAAACACCATCTCCCACCCACCCAAACCCCAAACTTTAACCATGAAACCGCCTAGACAATAGTCAAAATCTTCCTCGAGGGGAAAGAATATGATGTCATTTGTGAGAAATTTGAACGAGTTACTTAAATTCTATTTGATACCTTATATGAAGAACCACTAGCTCAAAGATTTTTCATGAAATGTTAGAGAGAGCAAGATTTTGAAGTAAATGTGGATTTACCATATTTTGAAAACCACATTAATCTAGACAAGTTCAACAAGTAGTTTCTGACATTGGAATGTTTCTTTGAGTACCAAGATGTCTTACCGAATGGAATGATGAAACTAGCAACAAACAAGTTAAAAAAGAGTGCATTCTTATGGTGAGAGAGTTCGAATATTCTCGATAATGATAATAGAGTAAGGAATATACTTTGTGGTCCAAGATGAAATGGGAGAAACAACATCAATACCTTTAGATTCATTACAAATAGGTTCTTTAGACCATATATTCAAAAGTGAGGAGGCAACATCATAGGATAACCATCTAATCTTACAACCAGAGTCACCCAAAGCATCATTCAAACTAGCCTCTCATGAGGAGAAACTATTTCCAGGTGGAGAATATGTGGAACCAATCTGCATTCCAAAATTTTTCCTAGTGAGAGAGCATTTTAAAGTGTCATGTATTTATACCAGTTGAATTAGATTACATAAGAAAGAGATTGATTGCTTTCAATGATCAAGGAGAAGTTGATTGCATAAGAAACAAATATTTATCTTTGAGAAGATTAAGATTTAAGAGAGAATTCTCAACTTCTAGTCGAGTTATTAGTCATTCCATCATACCCCATGAAAGTGACTACCGCTAAATTAACATTAGCTATTCTAGAAGAGAGTGGGTCCAGGATAATGGGTCTTCATGTAGGGTATGAGATTATTGTGCCTCAAACTACCCTTTTATAGGCATTGAGTGCAACATTTGTTGGACAACCATTAGATGTGCACAAAGACCATGAGTTTGAGGAGTTAATTTAGACATATGGAAATCCAACATTAAAGAATTTCATATTGTTCACATATATATTATACTTCCCAAGTTGCCCCTACTGAGGAGGTCTTATTTGTTAGAGAAGAGATTCTTTTACGCCACTTTAGGAAGACTATATGAAGCATTTGTGGTTTAAAAATAGTTCAACAGTGTTTTCAGCGAAAGATGATCAAACATGATCGATGAGGCACAACATCAAAAAGTACCTTAGGATTTTGTAAAGAAAGAATGCCCTATAGTGGGATTCAGTTCTGTTTAGACAAGAATAAAAAGAAAAGGCCTCTATTTAAAGGATATACTTCAGTTTGGTCTAGGTTTTCATAGATTCTGTTCTAGAGTTGATTCCTTCAAATAGACTTTTTTTTAATACATTCATCCAAGTACGAAAAAAGGGAGAAGAATATTATAGACTTAAGGGCTTGAGAGTTACTTTGTGAGAATCTTCAACTATAAGTAGCTCCATATCACGTTGTGATAAATGAGGAAGTATACTTATTCTATCTGGATGTGCTTTGGACAACACCTGCAGAAGTGACTTACCAGAAAGTTGTTGTAGCTTCATCATCTTCAACATGGCTGGCCTAACAACAAATCATGAAAAGTCAGAAGCTTTTATAGATGGGGTTGAAGCTCCCTTGATCTTGGGATACTAAAGCAGAGTGTCTCCTATTTATGAAACATACATGGGATCATGCGATATGGTGATCACGCGTACGTCTGACTCACGCAAATGCTCCAGAACTGAACTGAGTAGCCTTATTTTCTACTTCTTTCAATTTTTTAGCAAGTTTCCTCCTTTCCTTTCATTCATTTCTAGTCATTTCATATATATGTGTTATTTTAGGGTTAGATTGGAGTATTTAGTGTTTTTGTATCAAAACTGCCTCTGGCGTCTCTTCTACCCTTTAAGGGATGTATCCTAGGATTCTATGTGGTGTTTCAGCTATATCTTGGTCTCTATGTGATAATTATCTTTCAAATCCTCTTCCATATTCTCCTTACATCACTCTCGACTGCCCCCATCGTTGTAGATGCCCCAAAATAGTATTCATAGCTATTTTTCACTACAATTTTCTAATTTTAACAGTCTGTCCTCGCAGGCATCCCCAAACAAGTGGTCTCTTGCTATCCTATTGTCCTGTCACTGCCATCGCATTCCTCCTGTGGCTCATCTGTGAGCCACTTATTGAGTCAAGCTTGACCAAGATCTCGAGTTGGCTTGGCTCAGTTACATCCTTATTATTGAATTACATATATTATTAGTAGAAATTATATGCAATAAATTCATTAAAAAAATATATAAAAAATAATCTAAAAGACACTATTCTTGGAATACTATTTTTAAACAAATTATAGTGTTTTCACAAAAAAAAAAGGAAAGAAAAATACTCTTTCTATTGTATTTTACTTACTTTTAAAACACTATTCATTTTTCAAAAATGCCTATATATAAGACCATATGCGAGTGGCCTTATTCCCTCTTATTCTCAACACTGCTTCCGAAAGCTCCAGCCTTATACCAACAAATTAGGACAAATGCTTTTTTTAATGGAATAAATAAATTATATTTATTATTTGAAAGGGACAAAAATTAATTNGAAAAAAAAACGAAAATTTCAGAAAAAAAAAAGAAAAAAAACCCCTCAATGAACTTAATTTCCACCGGCTAAGAGCAAGGAGAAATCGAATTAATGGTGATTACTAAGGACAATCAATCCAAAGAAACGAAAGAAATGCTATTACTGGATCCGCTCCCATTAGACGCCTCGCACAGCGCAAGCGCGCTTTCCAAATTCATCACCACATCCGACATTGCCGGTCGGTCTTTCCCTTCCAAGCTCACGCAGTGAACGGCGGTGTACGCCACCAGTTCAACGGCCTCCGCCTCCCTTGGCCCCGGTGGCGCCACCCGTGGGTCGAGCACCCGCCCAAG
>JXCR01106404.1:20505-48016 GCA_002079205.1 Phalaenopsis hybrid cultivar
TGCTGTCCCGACGGATGAAAAATTTTGAACGGTTAAGATTTTGCTTCACGGGGATCAATGGATGTCATTAAATAGCAGGGACGTTTCTCTCGCACACGCTTAAATTTTGAAGGGCAGTAACAAAGATTTTAGCGAGGACATTAAGACTTATTAATTAATATTAATTTTAAATATTCTATGTTTCGATTTTGTTTCATTATGCGCTTTTAATTTTGAATGACCGAATATTAGTTTAGAATTTCAAATCCGTTATTCTTAAAATGGCTGTTTGGTTTACTGGAAAAGTAATATTGTATTAAATGGATATAATAATGTATAAATAATATACTGTGTTTGAAATAATTTGAAATTTTTTTACTTAAAGTAGAATAAATTTATGATTTCATATTCTTTTTAATTTGTTTAAAAAAAGACTAAAAATATATATATTTCTAAATATGTGAGATATTGCATGAATTATGGGGCGGTCAGTGAATAGTGATCTAGGCAGCGGTGTGTCACCTCCCAAAAGAGCCCTTAAGGGTGGTGGGTAGCCCAGGACTTAAATACTGTTTTTCGGCCCTACACCTAGCCGATGTCGGACTATTTGTTTGTGACATTCTCCTCCACCCAATCACGTGACGCCCTCGTCACGGTTCGGCTCCACCGAGGGTCCCACTGGACCATGGAGAGTCCACACACCTGGCAGGCAATAATCTGCTCTGATACCACTTGTCACCTCCCAAAAGAGCCCTTGAGAGTGGTGGGCAGCCCAGGACTTTAATACTGCTTTTCAGCCCTACACCTAGCCGATGTGGAACTATTTGTCCATGACAGGTGGCAGATAACAACCAAGAGCTGGCAAGGGTGTGTGGTGGCTGAAATTTGTACGGTTTCCTACGGCGACCAGTAGTAGCAGACTAGAGCAAAGGTCGGTAGAGTTCAGTTGTAGTTAGGGGTGGGTGGAATGCTACAAGTGGTGGTTGCAAGCAACAGCTCTTAGTAGTGGCTAACAGAGGCTTGTAGTGGTTGACAGCCTACCGGTGACAACGAGCTTTGGCTAGCAATGATGGGTTGTGGATGGTAGCAGTGACGAACAACGGCTGACATTGGGGGGCTACGATAACAATTTATAGAGGACAATGTATTTTGAATTCGATCAAATTCAACAAATTCCAATCATACAAAAAAATAACCGAGGAATGAATTCTAAATTTATCCATATTTTAAAATAAAAAGTAATTCAATTGAGGGAAAGGAGAACAGAAGAGTGGTATGACTATTAAAGCTTAACTCTTGATGCGTGCTAGAAAATTCGTGGCGGTAGAGTAATTGATTATCGTCTTAGCGTTGCACGAGGATTCAGNTTGCAAATTTGATAAGGTTTTAGTAAATCGAGTTTCTCGACGAGGCAAATCCAATCTGCCGTTGTTTGCTTAATTTTGACATCACTAAGGCATTAAATGCCCCTAATATATTATCCGATAAAGGGAAATATTTCAGGTCGTTTGATGGAGTTATTCGAATTATAATTGTATTGACAGAGAATAACACTTCCAGAATCTATAAATAAAATCCCACTCTTTTCATGAATTGGTGTTTTGAGGGGGTGGGGGTTGCCGAGAAGGCTGAATGTCTATTGTCAAACGACCATTACCTAGTCATCACCACCGTCAAATCACCGCAACCAGACCACCGTCATTGGAAGACAAACTTCGAGCCACTGCCATCACCAAACTACCATTGTTAGGCCAACATTGTGGTCGACACCATACCACCACCATCGGGATGTCGCCATTGTCGGAACATAGTTGCTTAATCACCATCGTTAGGCCACTTAGCCACAAGTGTGCATTTGTCATTGCCATCAAGCAACAATTGCATGGGCACCACCACAGTCACTATCAGACTTTCACCATTGAACCACCACCATTGTTGAAATATCATTGCCTCGCCACCACCATCGCCGCAGTAGAACCACCACAATCTGGTCGTCGCCATTGTCGAAACACTAGTACCTTGCCACTACCTTCGCCACCAATGGACCGCAGCTGTTAGGATGCTATTACATAGGACAATCATAGATAAACCACTAGTAACATCATGCCATTAACTCCACCATCATCGTCTCTATAATGTCGTTCTGAGGTCACAGTCGTCAGAACACCATTGCCCAACCACCCTCATCATTGCAACCTGACCACCACCGTCATGTTGTTGTCATCGCTAGATTACCGTTGCCTAGACATCACTGTTGCCACTGTTGGACTACCTCCATTAGGTCATCGTGGTCGCAGACCACTGCAGCTCGACTACCACTAATGACAAGCCATCATGTTGGGTTAAATTATTGTCATCAAGCCACCATCACCAGTCCACCATCCTTGGCTACAACCGTCATAAATCACTATCACCCGCTTAACATTGAGCACCATCGTTGTGTCATACCCCTGATGTTGAGCCACTGTTATAGTGCCAGAAAATTATCACTAAGCTGATGCTAGTACCTTCAAATTGCCACCTCTGATCCATAATTGTCAAGCTAAATCACCATCATCTAGCAGTCATAGCCACTATAATACTAACACCCGACCAATTTCATGCCTCTACCGCTATTAGGCTGCCACCACCAAAATACTAACATCTTTGATGGACCATCATCTACACCAATCGCTATGTTGGGCCACCATCACCTGGTCACCACCAATATCATATTATTCCATTGTTGTGGTCGGATCATCATCTCCTTGTAACCACCCACAAAAAGAGCCTAAACATTTGTGAGAAGGTGCGAGTAGTGCTGAAATTTTGCACTAATGCAACACCAACCAATCAAAAAACTATAGAAAGTCATGGCCCTTGATCATTCACTATATGGGGACTAGATGTCCATAGAACATTTCTCCTGTGGCGTAGACAATGGAATTTCTTGCTCGTCACAGTGGATTACTTTTTTATGTTGATTGAGGCTAAAGTACTAGCTCATATTATAGTTGAGGTCATTTGAAATTTCATATGGTTAGGTTTGATCTTTTAGTATGGTTTGTTACTCGCTATCATCATAGATAATAGGATTTAATTTGTCAATCAAAGAGTGAAATATTTCTGTCAAAGACTGAGGTTTAACAAGAAATTTGTCTCTGTTCATCTCACGTATAAAAGCGGACAAACCAAAGCGTTATAAGATCATATAAAATCTAATGAAAAAGAAGGTCAAGAGATCCAATGGAAACTGAGCTAAAAGTTTTGTTGTATGTTTTATGGGAAATTCTAACAAATCCTTCCACCATGATCAAAGAAATCCCAATCATATTATTGCACGTAATAGATGATGTGCTACCATTTGAAAAAAAACCTTCGTAGCCAAAAGGGTGATATCAACCTCCATGTATGACAAGACATATATTCAAGTGGCAAGAGGCTAATAACAAAGGAACATAACTCGCGCTTGACGTAGCGTAAGAAAAATGGGCCAAGTTAGCCCTTGTGCAAGAAGAAACAAAAGAAGAATGACTCGGTAGTACAACAAGCATGTTAGGGAAAATACATTCACTGTCAAAAACGTCTTGCTAAAGAAAGTCAACCCAGTAATACACACACAAGCAAATGGCAAGCTTGATTTCACATGGACTAGAAAGTTCTTCATTAGAAAATGAGATATTCTCAGAACCTACAAGGTCAAGACATATACGGGAAAGAAGGTACCCTACACGTGAAGCAGAGATGATCATAAGATGTTTTATCCATAAGCCTTGTAGAATTAATAATAAAATAAATATTAAATTCTCAATTTTTCTTATATTTACTTTTTAAATTTGCACAGTACATGTAAAAGTATTTTAGCAATGCGTGATCTCAGATCAGACCAATAAACAAGGAACTCAACAATTGGTTACTCTTGAAGCAGTTGAATCCAACCTACTCAAGGAACTTGGTCAAGGTTCATGCATAGAATCATCAAGCTTAATCAACAAGCAGGGAACATGATCCCGAGAATATAGTTGTGTAAAAAATATATAGTTGACTCAACTATACAACGATGCCAAAATCTTGATGCAATATTTTATGAATAATAAAATTAAGCAATTAATGTTGGGATTCTACGCAAGTATACGTATCGTTATCAAGTAATAAAGAACTTTCTATTTAAGCCTCAAATATCGATCTCACGGGAAATGTTTAAATTTGAAATGATAAATTTACTAGAAAATTCACAAAAAGTCAAAACGAAATTACTGTCACTAATTTTGAATGTTAAGATATTATTAGAACTAAATTATTTAACTAATAATAAAAATGAAATACAGAGTTTAAACAATAACTACTAAACTATTAAACTATGCTTATGTGATGAAAATTTTTTATGTGATGAAAATTTTTTATGTGAAAAAATAACTTTCCCACTACAATGAGGTTTTGGTAAAATGAGATGAGATAAATTGTTCTAATATGTATTATGTCAAAATGGAGCAGTTTTAATTCTCTACCATGATACAGTATTATAGAAAATCATTGGTTAATCCCAGGTTTAGTTCCTAAATCCGTGGCTAGGCTAGGAGGATACTTGCTCCCACTTCCCTTCACCTGAAGGCTAACTCTCGCTTTAGTTTTTAAACACTAAGACTAAATTGGTGATTTTACTCTGTCACCCTAAAGATTCTCCAATTCTACACCCAACAAAGTATATTTTCTTATTTATTTGCACTTAATTCCATGAACGAAATTTTTCTTCATGGAATCAAATGTGATCCTCATTCTGTCATAGAACTCATTCTCCATTTCCCGGATCATATGTTTCACAACACATTTTAACAATTCAATTGGGCAGATCGAAGAGTAAATTAAGTTCGGAGTTAAAAGATCATCACAATTTATTTTATATTTTAATATTGGCACATCCATATTGTCTATTCATTTCACCATATCTCAGAGTAGAGAGAAAGATAAAGTAAACTACTCAGACTTCATGAGAAAGATACAACAAAACACAAATTCCATATATAAAAAAAAGTCCATACAACACTAATAAACAAACAATACTTATTTGAAACTTTTTCTCAAAGCAAATCACTTATAGTCTCTTCTAGAAAATGTAAGAAGAAGAAATCTCTTACTTTTCTTTTTCTCCAACACACATAGAGAAGAATTCACACTTAATCTCACCACAAAAACTCTAAACTCTTAAAGAAAAATCACTAATAAACTCCTAAATGGTGGTGGAATGAAATTGGAAAAAGTGTCTAGAGGCGATGTGTGGCGAAAATGAGCAAGGAGGAACGAAGAGGAATGAAGAGGGAGCGAATAATGACCAAGAGAGAGAGTTTTTCTGATGAATTTAGGCTCGAAATAGAGCCTAGAATCGGTTCTCCAATAGGTGCATCCAAAAACTCTTCAAAAAGCATACAGATTTGTTGAATCTTCTAGAAATAGGGTCTGAACCTCCATAAGCATCGTCAGCGCCCATTCTGGTGTCACTGGTGCCAGTGTTCATTTAATTAATTGTCGCTCTCTGTCAAACGACACCGTCGGTCCTGAACAAATTTTCAACTTCTTCATTTTTGCTCCAAATTTTATCCTTTTTACTTTCTTTTTGCTTCAAGTCCTAAAATTCAACAACCTGCAAAAAAATATAAAAATACCTTCCATTAAAGTGCAATATCACCAAAAATGAGTATAAAATATGGATCTAAAAATTCCATTAAAGTGCAATATCACAAAAAATAAGTATAAAATATGGGTCTAAAAATGCATATATTTTATGCAATATCACCAAAAATAAGTATAAAATATGGGTCTAAAAATGCATATATTTTTGGTGTATCGAACATGAGTCAACCCGATAATTGTGTTTTCACTCGAGCGACTAGATTTATCTGATGACGAAGCTAGTCATCTGATCGAGTAACTATATACTTTCAATTCCCATGCATCATAAAATTCTTATATCGCTTACCTTGGAACACAAGTTAAGCTTTGGTGGCCATTCCCAATTCAGTCATGATAAGATCCATATCGAGCAATTCATGAATTGCCCTAGTAACAAATCTAAACAGTTATTGTCATGAAGATTGTGATAATTTAAGCTTAATATGTGTGATGTAAGGTGTAGTCCATCCAAGGTGATAACTTAACTGAGCAACCAAATAATAAGTGGTGTAAGACTTGGGCTGAGCAAAATTATATCAAAGGAGTCATGAACTCTACAATCACAATTATCTACTCAAACTCAATGATATTCTTTAATTTTCAGGCTTCTTAGCCCCACTAGTGAAGTCAATTTTGCAAACATTTCATTTTATTATTTACATAGTCAACTTTCATTAAACCTAAACACGCTCTCCTTACCACAACAAGCATTTGGCTCATGTATATATAAAAAAAGAAGAAACTGTAAGGTACAACCAAACATTAGATTTCCTTTCTCATTCATGATAACAAAAATTCCTTAAAAATATTCTAATGAGTTCTTTTTACTTTTGTATAAAAAGAAAAAAGAAACTAAGTAAATTATAAGAGAGTCAGGACCTAACTATACATTTGATAACCTGCCATCATCTTGATAGCTTCTATTTTACTCCTCTTCCTCAACTTCCGAGTTATTAATAACATGAAGAACTTCTCCGGATTGATCCGCTCAAGGGAAACTAGTTAGACTTTCACAAAAAAGCTGACACTGTAAGAAAACCCTTCTTTGAACTTCTCAGTGAGATGAGCCTCATGCATCGTGTGAGAAGAAAGATTGACAAAGAACCCCTTAGGTATCTTCATTACTACCATTCATTCTTGCGGGACTCGATTCTCTTTATGAACGGATGAAAGGCGCTCTGACTGCTTGAGCTTCTCTGCCTTATATTCTTTCAACATTTGCTTAAGCTTCAGTTGGTCCCGAGGCTCCGGATGGAGGATGGTTTACCCTGTGTGGCATTCTTGCTAGGCCATCAGATGCTACCTTTCAATAACTCAACAAAAAACACCATTCGACTATCTCCCCAATAAATTGGAGAAATATTTTATGAAGAATAAATACTTTAGCAAACTATTCACTATTGTTCATTTTTTTATTATTTATGCTATATTATTTAAGTGTGATTCACATTCAATCCCGAATTCAACATAGTGTTAAATATAAATTAGAAAAAAAATTACAACTCAACTGTCTTTAAAATATTCAAGGTTGCAATATTGAACAAACATAATTTATTTATGATTTTCAACAAATCTGATATCTACTTTTGACAAAATTATTTGACGGCCTAAATTTATTTTCATTTCTTGTTCTGCTGCCAATGGGAAATGCCAGCTTTCACATTCTCGCGTGTGCTCCTATTAGAACGCCCATTCTCTGTGTTCGATTCCGGGATTTAGAAGAGGCCAAGTTTTGAAGGAAGCCCATGACTTATCGACAAGAAATGGAGCTTTGGAGGTGAGCAAGTCCCCTCCACCATTGCAATGCTCAGCACCTGGAATCTTATAATTTGCAATAACAGATATACACTTGTCTCTCAACCAAGCGGTCAATAAAAATGTAATCAAATTTTAAACTAGATGAAGATCGAAGATTGGAGTAGGAGTTAAACCGTATGCTTTACACTGAAGGTTTAGTGAACTTCGTTCACTCCTTCAGCCGCTGATAATCGTCGACCAGTGCTCACCGATTGTTGTCGACCTTAGTTCTTCTGTCATTGTCAACCATCACTTGTCCGCTGCTACTAATAATATTCATCCAACACCATTTATTTTTTTTTGAAACCCTTTACAAAATCACAACGTGCATTGTAGAATCCTAGTGCACGTTGCGACGTAATGAGGCATCCCTTGGAATAGTGCATCACACTTATGATAGTGTAATGGCACACCCTTAATATGGTGTGACAATGCACCTTAAAGATAGTGTAACAACACACTATGAAGAAGGTGTAATGCATCCTAAAGATGGTGCAAAAATGCACTTTAAAGATAGTATAACAAACTCACCCAAAGATGATGTAACAACATAGTCAAAAGATGGTGTAATGTTGCACCACAAAGACGGTGTAACAACATACCCACATAATGTAACAATGCACCACAAAAAAGGTGTAACGACGTGCCCCAAAGACGAAGCAATGATGTATCCTAAAATGGGTGCAAAAATGTAGCCCAAAGATGGCGCAACAACATACCCCAAAGATGGTGTAACAACACACCCCAAATTAAGTGTAACTCCTCATAACAACTACTTACTATAATTTTACTCAGCATACGATGTCTTTCTCTAAATTTTTGAAGATCTTTCCTTTTAGCTCATTACTATGGCTTATTTGATCAATTATGACATATGTAATTCATAGCTCATGCAACTCTCAACTTCAACTTTTGTGGCCTACAGACATTATCATAGCTCATTATGTTCCTAACTCCAGCCTCTACAACTTATGGATGTCATCAAAGCTCATGTAGCTCCTAATTTAGGCCTTTGTGTCCTATGGCTATGGCTTATGTGACCAACTACAACCTATGTGTCTCACAAGTCCTACAAACTTTCTATTATAATCTCTATGGTCAATCAATGATATTGAAGCAACCATTTATGTCCTATATAGCCAACCACTACCACGACTTTAAATTATGACCTTTATAATAAGCTAGCACTACAACTACCATTTACAACATTCACAATGAATTACTACCTCCATAACAAGCAACTACATCCTTTGCAGGCTACCATCATTGAAAACTACATTTAGTATAGCCACATGATAACTATTATTGATGAATTATTATTGTACAACTTTGTAACTCTATCTTACCTAATACATGAGAAGAGTGGACTTAAGTACTCACAATTAAATAGTGTATTATTTCAACTAGGCTATGACCCATTGGGTTTTTTCTTTTCAATGTTATCCACATAAAAAATTGAGGTGTATCCCCCTACTCTATTTTTTATTATTTTAGTGTGTGTTGGAGCCTGGTACAATCTTAATATGCTAAATAATCACTCTAGCATCTTGAACCATTAAACATTCATCAGTTTGGGGCCATCTGTGGGAAACAAAATCTCTTTTGACATAGTCTTCAAGTCTATAATGTCAAGCATGTAATTTCACTTTCCAATGTATCATCATCCAACTAACGGATGACCCTTCTTTGCTTCTCTGGAGCATTATTTTATGTGGGGGTAACCTTTAGTGTAGTCTTGATAAGTCTTTTATGTCAACCTCCCGGGTGCAATTGTAGTGGGACAGTTTTATCAAATCTCATTCGGACATTAGGTCAATTAAAACTAATTTTAAGAAGGGGTGTAACCTTCACAAAGTCCCCCAAGATCATTTAATAAAACATCTTTAGCATGACAATGGTAGAGTAGTCATTCTATGCCTCAATTATACATTAAGTTTTCAAAAACCGCTTTTAGACTAGGGGCAATCTTCATCATAGAAAGCACTTCCTCAGCTCCCCTCACCATATTAGAGTTCTTTTGAACAAGATCACAAAGATGTTCTATTTAAGATTCGGTACATGGTTGCTTTACAATCTTGTGTGGAAAACACTTTGGCTAAGGAGAAATAATTTCAAAAGCAATAAATGACCGCCATAATTTTTTTTATTCTTTGATGTGTCTACCATNTATCTTTCCCACTATAATGAGGTTTTCGTAAAATGAGATGAGATAAATTATTCTAATATGTATTGTGCAAAAATGGAGCAGTTTTAATTCTCTACCCTGATACATTTTTATAGAAAATCATCAGTTAATCCCAGGTTTAGTCCCTAAATCTGTGGCTAGGTTAGAAGTATACTGGCTCCCACTTCCTTTCACCTGAAGGTTAACTCTCTCTTTAGTTTTTAAACACTAAGACTGAATTGGTGATTTTAGTTTGTCACCCTCTACACCCAACAAAGTATATTTTTCTATTTATTTGCATATAATTACATGAACGAAATTCTTCTTCATGGAATCAAATGTGATCCTCACTCTGTTGTAGAACTCATTCTCAATTTCTCGGATCATATGTTTCACAACACATTTTAACAATTCAATTGGGCAGCTTGAAGAGTAAATTAAGTTCGGAGTTAAAATATCTTCACAATTTATTTTATATTTAATATTGACACATCCATATTATCTATTCATTTCACTATATCTCATAGTAGGGAGAAAGATAAAGTAAACTACTCAGACTTCATGAGAAAGATACAACAAAACACAAATTCCATATACAAAAGAAAATCCATACAACATAAATAAACAAACAACACTTATCTAAAACTCTTTCTCAAAGCAAATCCCTTATAGTCTCTTCTAGGAAATGCAGGAAGAAGAAATCTCTTATTTTTCTCTTCTCCAACACTCTTAGAAAAACATTTACACTTAATCTCACCACAAAAACTTTAAAATCTTAAAGAAAAATCACTAATAGACTCCTAAATGGTGGTGGAATGAAAATGGAAAGTGTCTGGAGGCAATGTGTGGCGAAAATGAGCAAGGAGGAACGAAGAGGAATGAAGAGGGGGTGAATAATGACCAAGTGAGAGAGTTTTTTTTATGAATTTCAGCCCGAAATAGAGCCTAGAGTCGGTTCTCCAATAGGTGCATCCAAAAACTCTTCAAAAAGCATACAGATTCATTAAATCTTCTAGAAACAGGGCCTGAACCACCATAAGCGTCTTCAACGCCCATTCTGGCATCGTCGGTGTCAATGTTCATTTAATTACATGCCACTCTCTGTCAAACGGCACCATCAGCGCTTAACAAATTTTCAACTTCTTTATTTTTGCTCCAAATTTTATTTTTTTACTTTCTTTTTTCTTCAAGTCCTAAAATTCAACAACCTGCAAGAAAACATAAAAATATCTTTCATTAAAGTGCAATATCACAAAAAATGAGTATAAAATATGAATCTAAAAATGCATATATTTTTGGTGTATCATAACTTGAGTCAACCCGATAATTGTGTTTTCACTCGAGCGACTAGATTTATCTGATAACAAAGCTAGTCATCTGATCGAGTAACTATATACTTTCAATGCCCATGCATCATAAAATTCTTATATCGCTTACCTTGGAACACAAGTTAAGCTTTAGTCGTCAGTCGCAATTTAGTCATGATAAGATCCATAGCGAGCAATTCATGAATCGCCCTAGTAACAAATCTAAACAGTTATTGTCATGAAGATTGTGATAATTTAAGCTTAATATGTGTGATGTAAGGTGTAGTCCATCCAAGGTGATAAGTTAACTGAGCAGCCAAATAATAAGTGGTGTAAGACTTGGGCTGAGCAATATTATATCAAAGGAGTCATGAACTCTACAATCACAATTATCTATTCAAACTCAATGATATTCTTTAATTTTCAGGCTTTTTAGCCCCACCAAGTCAATTTTACAAACATTTCATTTTATTATTTACGTAGTCAACTTTCATTAAACCTAAACACGCTCTCCTTACCACAACAAGCATTTGGCTCATGTATATATATAAAAAAGAAGAAATTGTAATGTGCAACCAATCATTAGATTTCCTTTCTCATTCATGATAAAAAAATTCCTTAAAAATATTCTAATGAGTCCTTTTTACTTTTGTATAAAAAGGGAAAAGAAACTAAGTAAATTATAAGAGAGTCAGGACCTAACAATACATTTGACAACCTACCATCATCTTGATAGCTTCTATTTTACTCCTCTTCCTCAACTTTCGAGTTATTAATAGCATGAAGAACTTCTCCAGATTGATCCACTCAAGGGAAACTAGTTGGACTTTCACAAAAAGGCTGACACTGTAAGAAAACCATTCTTTAAACTTCTCAGTGAGAAGGGCCTCATGCATCGTGTGAGAAGAAAGCCCTCAGGTATCTTCATTACTACCATTCATTCTTGCGGGACTCGATGCTCTTTATGAACGGATGAAAGGCGCTCTGACTGCTTGAGCTTCTCTACCTTATATTCTTTCAACATTTGCTTAAGCTTCAGCTGGTCCCGAGGCTCCGGATGGAGGATGGTTTACCCTGTGTGGCATTCTTGCTAGGCCAGCAGATGCTACCTTTCAATAACCCAAAACAAACCATCATTAAACTATCTCCCGAATAAATTAGAGAAATATTTTATGAAGAATAAATACTTAAAAAAACTATTCATTATTGTTCATTTTTTTATTATTTATGCTATATTATTTAAGTGTGATTCACATTCAATCCCAAATTCAACACAATGTTAAATATAAATTAGAAAAAAATTACGGCTCAAGTGTTTTTAAAATATTCAAGGTTGCAATTTGAAACAAACATAATTTATTTATGATTTTCAACAAATTTGATATCTACTTTTGACAAAACTATTTGACGGCCTAAATTTATTTTCATTCTTGTTTCTGCTGCCAATGGAAAATGCCGGCTTTCACATTCTTTCGTGTGCTCCAATTAGAACGCCCCTTCTTTGTGTTCGGTTCCAGGATTTAGAAGAGGCCAAGTTTTGAAGGAAGCCCATGACTTATCGGCAAGAAATGGAGCTTTGGAGGTGAGCAAGTCCCCTCCACCGTTGCAATGCTCAGCTCCTGGAATCTTATAATTTGCAATAACACATATGCACGTGTCTCTCAACCAAGCGGTCAATAAAAATGTCATCAAATTTTAAACTAGATGAAGATCAAAGATTGGAGTAGGATTTAAACCGTATGCTTTACACTGAAGGTTTAGTGAAGGTTGTTCACTCCTTGAGCCGCTGGCAATCGCCGACCAGTGCTCATCGATTGTTGTCGACCTTAGTTCTTCTGTCATTGTCAACCATCACTTGTCGGCTGCCACTGATAATATTCAGCCAACACCATTTATTTTCTATGAAACCCTTTACAAAATCACAACGTGCCTTGCAGAATCCTAGTGCATGTTGTGAGGTAATGAGGCATCCCATGGAATAGTGCATCACACTTAAGATAGTGTAATGGCACACCCTTAATATGGTGCGACAATGCACCTTAAAGATGGTGTAACAACACACCATGAAGAAGGTGTGATGCATCCTAAAGATAGTGCAAAAATGCACTTTAAAGATAGTATAACAAACTCACCCAAAGATGATGTAACAACATAGTCAAAAGATGGTGTAATGTTGCACCACAAAGACGGTGCAACAACATACCCACATAATGTAACAATGCACCACAAAAATGGTGTAACGACGTGCCCCGAAGACAAAGCAATGATGTATCCTAAAATTGGTGCAAAAATATAGCCCAAAGATGGCGCAACAACATACCCCAAAGATGGTGTAACAACACACCCCAAATTAAGTGTAACTCCTCATAACAACTACTTACAATAATTTTACTCAGCATACGATGACTTTCTCTAAATTTTTGAAGATCTTTCCTTTTAGCTCACTACTATGGCTTATTTGATCAATTATGACATATGTAATTCATAGCTCATGCAACTCTCAACCTCAACTTTTGTGGCCTACATACACTATCATAGCTCATTATGTTCCTAACTCCAGCCTCTACAGCCTATGGATGTCATCAAAGCTCATGTAGCTCCTAATTTAGGCCTTTGTGTCATATGGCTATGGCTTATGTGACCAACTACAACCTGTGTGTCTCACAAGTCCTATAAACTCTCTATTATAACCTCTATGGCCAATCAATGATATTGAAGCAACCATTTATGTCCTATATAGCCAACCACTACCACGACTTTAAATTATGACCTTTATAATAAGCTAGCACTACAACTACCATTTACAACATTCACAATGAATTACTACCTCCATAACAAGCAACTACATCCTTTGCAGGCTACCATCATTGAAAACTACATTTAGTATAGCCACATTATAGCTATTATTGATGAATTATTATTGTACAACTTTGTAACTCTATCTTACCTAATACATGAGAAGAGTGGACTTAAGTACTCACAATTAAATAGTGTATTATTTCAACTAGGCTATGACCCATTGGCTTTTTTCTTTTCAATGTTATCCACATAAAAAATTGAGGTGTATCCCCTACTCTATTTTTTATTATTTCAGTGTGTGTTGGAGCCTGGTACAATCTTAATATGCTAAATAATCACTCTAGCATCTTGAACCATTAAACATGCATCAGTTTGGGGTCATCTGTGGGAAACAAAATCTCTTTTGACATAGTCTTCAAGTCTATAATGTCAAGCATGTAGTTTCACTTTCCAATGTATACATCATCCAACTAACGGATGGCCCTTCTTGCTTCTCTGAAGCATTATTTTATGTGGGGTAACCTTTACTGTAGTCTTGATAAGTCTTTAATGTCAACCTCCCGAGTGCAATTGTAGTGGGACAGTTTTATCAAATCTCATTCGGACATTAGGTCAATTAAAACTAATTTTAAGAAGGGGTGTAACCTTCACAAAGTCCCCCAAGATCATTTAATAAAACATCTTTAGCATGACAATGGTAGAGTAGTCATTCTATGCCTCAATTATACATTAAGTTTTCAAAAATTGCTTTTAGACTAGGGGCAATCTTCATCATAGAAAGCACTTCCTCAGCTCCTCTCACCATATTAGAGTTCTTTTGAACAAGATCACAAAGATGTTCAATTTAAGATTCGGTACATGGTTGCTTTACAATCTTGTGTGGAAAACACTCTTGCTAAGGAGAAATAATTTCAAAAGCAATAAATGACCGCCATAATTTTTTTTATTCTTTGATGTGTCTACCATAGACCTCAGAAGATTCTCTTTCTAAATGATCAAATAAGTAATTTAAAGAATAATATACATGAAGAGGATAAGAAATATTACTTTACAAATGAACCTAATCATTCAGAAAATGAAAATCTTTTATGATTTATGGGTATCTGTGAATTGGATTTTTTCCTTACCTTATGGGTGTAAGATAAGGCTTATTTTATTATGAGATCTAGTAACCCTACATGGGCAAGCCTTCATATTTAATTACATCTTTAAAGCTTTGAAATCTAAAAAAAATTCTCAATTAAAATATTGACCTATGTTACTCGAATTTCAAGGTTGACTTTTCACAGTTGGGTTTTTAAAGATGATAAATGGATCCAAGTTTGGAGTTTTANATTTATTTTATTATGAGATCTAATAACCCTAAATGGACAAGCCTTCATGTTTAATTACAGCTAAAAAAAAATCTCAATTAAAATATTGACCTATGTTTCTCGAATTTCAAGGTTGACTTTTCACAGTTGGGTTTTTAAAGATGATAAATGGATCCAAGTTTGGAGTTTTAAGAATTAATCTCAGAACTTGGGACTTACAATCCAAGAACAGTGTGTCATAAAAAATGCCCAAGTAGAAGGGATTTGACCAGCCCAAGGAAGGATGTTCATCAAGAAGACTAAGATTGGAGAGCTTTTAATTGAAGTCAAGGTGGAATCAAAAGAGTTTAAGATATGTTTANAAATTAATCTCAGAACTTGGGACTTGAAATACAAGAACAGTGTGTCATAAAAAAAGGCCCAAGTAGAAGGGATTTGACCAGCCCAAGGAAGGATGTTTATCAAAAAGACTAAGATTGGAGAGCTTTTAATTGAAGTCAAGGTGGAATCAAAAGAGTTTAAGATATGTTTATTTTGAATCAATTATTCGGAATTCCTGCATGAGATGGATTCTATTATTTGCTAACTTGAAGATAACTTACAATAGTTTTCAGATTAGTTGGTCTCATGGTTAAACTTTTTAAATTTATTATTTTTAATTAATTTAAAATACAAAGTTTAAGTAATTATCAAAATACCTTTTTAAGTTTAAGAGAAAATTTTTATATGGCCATGGATGATCAAGAACACTCTTATAAAAGTTCTTGGGATGTTTCAATTCAATATAATTTTTATTATTTTTTTAGAATTAAAATTCTAAAAATTATTTGAACATTTTTANTTTAAACTTTTTAAATTTATTATTTTTAATTAATTTTAAATACAAAGTTTAAGTAATTATCAAAATACCTTTTTAAGTTTAAGAGAAAAATTTTATATGGCCATGGATGATCAAGACACTCTTATAAAAGTTCTTGGGATGTTTCAATTCAATATAATTTTTATTAATTTTTTAGAATTAAAATTCTAAAAATTATTTGAACATTTTTAAAATTCATATATTTTTCCTAAGATTTGAAAGGACAAAGGAAAAGATTAAAAAAAAGGCTCTTATTATATAATTATTTTAATTTTTNTCATATATATTTCCTAAGATTTGAAAGGACAAAGGAAAAGATTAAAAAAAAGGCTCTTATTATATAATTATTTTAATTTTTTTTTTCATTTTGAAAAGAAAAGTAAAATAAATTCCAAGCTGGTCATAAAAATTTTTTTTAATAAAAATTTAGAGCTATAACAGAACTTAGAAGCCTCTCCTACAAATTTGAGAAAATTTTGAAGTAGCTTGAAATTTTTAAATTTTTATATGTTAATAATTAAAAATTAGAATTAATTTCAAAATTATTAAAATTACACAAATGGTCAATAAGTAGCAATAATATTCTCATAAACTTTTGCATTTACTTTAGTTTAATTTGTAAATTTTGTAAATTATTAAATATATTGTTGCTTTAAAAATTAATTATCTATTTATTAAATAAATTCAAAATATTATGAAAAATTATACGTGGTTTAAATGCCCCTAATGTTCCCATATATATATATATATTTTTTTAACTTTTTAGCATTCCTTAAATTTTGAATTAATTTTTATATTACTTAACTAATTAGCTTTATAATTAATTACATTTCCCCTTATTTTATTTGATCTAATTTTTATTTTATGTGTGTGTGTGTGTGTGTGTGTGTGTGTGTGTGTGTGTGTGTGTGTGTGTGTGTGTGTGTGTAATNTCATAAGAAATTTCCCAGTATCAGGAAAGTCCAATGAAAATTTTGCATAATTTTTTCAGACAATTTGATTAATAGTTTATTTTAATTTTAAGTTTATAATTTTCAAACTTTATTTAAATAATCTTATTATTTTTAATGAAAATTGAGATTTATTTTTCCTAAATAATGCTATATTTTCTAAGCATAAATATTTTTTGAAATTTATTTTTTTATATGATTTTAGGTATTCTTTTAAAGCTTTTGTTGATTTTTAAATAATTTATTAATTGTATTTAAATGTTTACCTAATCAACACTGTTGTGAAGTGCGCTTCAATTGGCTATTTAAATTGACGGAATGTTCTAACATTAGATGGGATTAACTCCAATCATTTGATTTTTAATCAAAAAATAATGATTAACCTAACAATTTAACATATGAGATGTATAGTATTATATATAATTAGATCATCAAATCTATTTCAAATAGCAAGAAAGAATGATGGTGATCATATCTCCTACTACTCATTAGAGCGTGTGAGTTATCTGCATATTTTGGCTTGTTCTACTCAATCTAATGGGGTAGACTCAAATCCAACCAATTAGAAATGAACAAGAGGACACTTTGAGGTTTCTAGCTTGTGGTGATATGGACCTTAACCTTTTTTATTGTAAGTTTGAAATTGAAAGCAACAGAGGAAGAGAAGGGAGATTACTTGGTAGAGAGAGAAATGGATCAACACCTCCACTAGGTAACTTTTCCTTAAACACACAATCACTTTTCATTTAGACTTTGGTTTTCGAGAATGCTTGGAATGATGTATCAACTAACATTCAGTTATGGGCTCNTAGGACACTTTGAGGTTTCTAGCTTGGGGTGATATGGACCTTAACCTTTTTTATTGTAAGTTTGAAATTGAAAGCACCAGAGGAAGAGAAGGGAGATTACTTGTAGAGAGAAAAATGGATCAACACCTCCACTAGGTAACTTTTCCTTAAACACACAAGCACTTTTCATTTAGACTTTGGTTTTCGAGAATGCTTGGAATGATGTATCAACTAACATTCAGTTATGGGCTCATTTAAGTTGATCTTGGAGGGACATAGAGAGTATGGGAGAGAAGGAGGAGCTCTAACAAGTCTTTGTTTAACTAGGAAAGGGTTACAAATGAGTCAATTGGAAGGAGATAGCCTTCTTTCGGCTTGACCGAAAGAGGCCTCTTTTTCTCATGAAAATTAAGGTGGCTATGGTGTGGCAATTAAGCCATCTATAGCATGTTATTAAATGGCTAGGGTAAATTGGGACTACCCTTAAGTAGCTTTAAGTTTTGGATGAATAGAGGAGTGGATTTAAGTAGTTGAGTGGACCACTTGCTTTTGACTAGTTTAAACGACATAGTCCAATCTTGGGTTATACATGGGTTGAGCTTGGGCAAGGTTTAGTGAGCCTATTATAGTTTCATGTAATGCTAATTTAGGAAACAAATAAGAATTTTCTAACTTATTAGGATATATGGCTTGAATTGGCAAACTAGGTTCCCTTAGATGCACTTGGGTTGGCTCATCTAGCTATAATAAGTCTAAACAGGTTCCTATGGTGTATAATTATACCTAAGCAAAATTTTATAATTGGTTTAGATTTAATCCATTTTATCTTAAGGGTTTTAATTAAGTTCATGCCACTCAAGCCTGATTGGCCCTAATTTAAGCTCAAAGAGTATTGAGATGTAAATAAGCAAGTACTCTACACTCTAATAAATACGTAATTTTTTTTTTATATTTTTTGCTTGGATTAAAGTTAATGCAAGGTGACCAAAAGGGTTAATGCGAGTTCATGTCGTTCATAACCTAATTAGACACAATTAGAGGTCCGATGACAAGGAAAAATAGCTAAGCATATATATCCTAAATGCTTGAAGAGCTTTGAATTTAGTTAGATTAGAATTAAATCTAGTTTGAGCCTAAATGGATCATTGGATTTTATTGGGCCCCTATTGCGTTCTTTTTTAGTACAAGCTTAATTAAAATCAATTAAAACCTAATGTACATGAATTTATATTTGATTGTTCAAATACGAGCAAAGGAAGTGATTTTAAAGCGTTGACTAGATATATTTAGGTTTAATTTGTAATTTTCTTCATATGAACTATATTCGGTTAATGATTCAATTGGCTTAATTGGGGATCCAATAAAGGTCAATCAAGCTTGTTCGGCTATAATTAGACCTAAAAATGTGTTGGTTGATTTAAACTAAGTTTGGATTAGATTGATTCAATTTTGATTAAATGAACCAAATGAGTTTCTAATGGGGGCCCATTAAATCAACTTAAGTGTAATTGATTATGATTTTAGTACATTTGAGTTGGGAGTAACCTAAAAAATGTGTCTTATTTGATTATGTTTGGATTCGATTTTAAATGATTTAATCTAAAACAACTCAAATTGATCAACAATCAACAGAAGTTAAAGTTCTAAGTTGGTTCAACCAAATTTGGATTTGGTTGAACTTTGGTCAAGGTGAGTGTAAGAGAGTAGGCCTCTTGGTCAAAAGGGTTAACCAAACATTTAGCTAAGTGTGAGTGGGTCCTAACTTTTATAAACTCTCTCTCTTAAGGCCTTTTGTAAATTAGTAATAAAGAACAAGATAAAATCATAAAAGTTACTGTAATGATTATTTTATGTTGTAAGCGATGTGGTGGGATGTATGAAAGAGTTATTGGAAAAGTATGAGTATTTTTGGGAGAAGGGTGGTCAAATTTCTATAGCCTAGTTGAGGGGGGAACAGTTATGCTCCATAACTAAGGCCGGGAGGAAGAATGAGATGCTCTTAGAAAAGTAGGCATCATAAATGAAAGATCATCTTTTTATTGAGTTAAGAAACTTTTACGGTAAGAGGATGAAGATAAGAACTTCCAATAAGAAGCACTTAAGAGAGAGAGAGGATGACCACCAAGCATAAAGCATTTTCAAGCTTCAATATTTTGTAAGCATCCAAAACTAAAATTTTGTTCTTTTGCTACTCCTATTTACAGCCTAATGCAACCAAATTCAAGATTCAAATGCTTTTGAAGAGAGAATCTTGTGAGGGAGGAAGCAGCAAATAAGCAAAAAATAACTATAATAAAGTTCATGTCACCAAGGCATAGCTACCCCTTGATTTGATGGCCATGAACAACTGAAATTATGCAATTTGTGACAAAATAAAATAAAGCAGCACAAAATATATATATTTTTGTATCATATAACACAATAATGTCTCATGTAACACAATATTGTCTTAAAGGAATAGTCTTGTAATACACAAAGCATCATTTATTTTATTGCAAGGTATAAAATGAGTTATTTTCTTAGAATTTGCCAACCATAACCAATATGCTAGCATAACCTTTAGTTTCCTAGGCAATCCTAGAACAAAATCTATTGATAGAACATTTCTACTTCTGTTATATTGCAAGACAGCCATGAATAACTTAAATTTTGCAATTCGTACATATTAAAAATAAAACAAGCACAAAATATAATTTAGTTTTCTAAATATAATAATGAAAATTCAATGGTTGGGTCATTTGAAGGTGGAGCACTCCCTTACTACATATCTCACTCAATTAATAAGTGTAAAGGTTGGTACAAACAAGGGAAGTGGGCTCAGTAATTTATGTGGAGTTAATCTAGTTGGAACTTCACACTGCCCTTAATAATGTGCATATGATATATAAAAAAGATATAATATATTACAAGAACCATGGGATATAGAGTTGGCATGATGGCATCCAGTGAAAACAAATCTAATTTGCCTAGTTAATGGACAAATCAATAAATGGCAATGAAATTAACTATGCAATTGAAGGAATGGTAACTTGTAAGTCCCTAAAATATACTGCAATTTACCATCTTATTTACAATTTTCAAAGGCAGATTGCAAGCAACTATCTAGCAAGTTAAGATATAGCTAATCATGAAGAAACCGTCTGTTTCTGCTTCTCATCATCAAGCGCCGGGGCCTTGCAAACTGGGCAGGTTTTCTTCAACTTTAACCACTTCTTGATGCAGGTGAAATGATAGACATGCTGGCATTTCATTAATCCCTGACTATCATTATCCTTGAACTCCTCCTGTTTCCACATTATGAGAAAGATTCAAGATCAATACTTGATAATATCTAGAAATATTTAAAGGAAAACATGGATTTTTAAGATTTTACCAAGCATATAGGGCAGCAGGCTTCTTCATCCTCATCATCCTGGGCAGATGCAGATGAACAATACAGTCTTTCAGTTAAGCATTTGGTGAGATAATCTTCTGACAAACCAGTGCTCACATTTCCAATAGTCTCCTCCAACACAAGCAGCTCCTGTAGTAAGCAAAGAAGTAGCGTATATGATACATTGAAACACCATAAACTTAATGATGCAGTAAAAGATAGTTGAGGAGGATTTACAAACCTCATAGCTCATGTTGTCTATGTCGAGTCTCATATCCCTATGTTCATCAGTCAAATCGAGCGCATAAGCAGAGCGAGAAATATCCGTCATAGAAAAGCCCTGTGGAAAAATACATTATGACAAAGATAGCTTTTGAACATGCACTTTGAAATAGCATTTTTGCTTAGCTCAACTTTACCTGAGAAGTCCATCCACGCTGTGCATTACCCGGAATGAAAGTTGGCCAGCCAGCATTAACGTTCCTCAGAACTCTATTTGTGGAGCTGTTTTGAAGATTAATTGACCGAGAAATTCTAGAGGATGAAACAAAGCCATTGCCGGAAGGGCCATAACTCTGGGTAGCAGCCAGGTTTGTGTAGTTTGAAGAGGTCCTATTAAGAACTAGCCTTCGATCATATCTGGTAGGACATCCCCAAGTGGCTTGAGCATCAGAACCTTGCGGATTAGGCAGTCTTGAATGTGAGTTTCTACTGTTATCTGAGTTCCAAGCACTATTCTGTTCAGTATCGCTACCAAAGACACCATTGCTTGAAACAGACCGATTCCAGCCAGGATCTGCAGCTCAAAGAAACAGTAAGATAAGGCAATACAAGGGAATAAGAGTAATAAAAAGAAAAGAAAAAGAATTAAAGGACTAAATCATACTAACTTGTAGTATGATTCCTTTGGGAATATGTTCCAGGTAAAGAGTTGCGGTTCAATGGACCACCAACAACAGTGGCAGCTAAAATGCTTGATGATGAGTGCAACAGCTGTGTTGGTCTACTTGAAGAAGGTTGCCATGCTGGGTTCGGCTCTGCTTGAGGAGCATTGTTATGCCGGATTCTCACATTCCTCTGAAATTCTTCACCGACAGATAGAAGAGTCTCATCTTGGTACCTGTAAACATTGCTATTAGGATGTAGAGGGCTAGAACATAACGGCATAAGCTTCAGCTGAAAACTATTTGGGGGAACTGGAAAGTTGGAAGAAGTTCCAGTAGACAGATACCCATAGGGATTCTGGTACACTGGGTGTGCAGGAGTCTTCCTTTTAAATGCAATCCTAGAATTCGCTGCTGGTGGATAAAACATTGCAACCCCAGTCTGATTAGCATTGTGATTGTAGCAGTAAGGTACAATTTGAGTTTGGTATGTCATATTTTGGTTACTGCTGATGGTAAAAATAGGATGCTGATAGTTGTCACAAATTGCATTAGAATTAGCAGTATTTGGATGAGGGAAATTCACATTATAATTCATTATCGTTAGCTCATTTGATCCCAACATAGTCCTTTCTGCAAGTCAAATATCAAGATTATTAGAAATCAGAGTTCAAAGAAAAGAACATGGCATTTATGAATCAATGAACAAGCTTGGATAAACATAGAGCATCAAAACAGCATAAATGGAAAATTTACCAATGTGCCTCTGGGGATTGACATTTGGCGGATTCGAGAGATGCACGTTTTGGAATTCAGGCAATGGCGATGCATAGAAGATATTTCTTTGTGCCATAGTTTCAATGCCAATTTTAATCTGAAGAAAACCGAGTCTGGAAAGAGATTGATAAAACGGCGATTAACATTACTCATTCACAGAAAATATATATCATTAAGATTTTTGAACTGCAAGGCAATAATAAACCACAGCAGTGATGCAGTAATTTGAAGGTATAAATAAATTAAAATTTATTATTTCGTAAAGTGTTGGTTTCATAAATTTTTTGCTGTCAAGTCCAAAAACAATAAGCCATGAATGCTTAAATTCTAAACTTAAAAAGGCTACATGTCACTCAACAAGGCGTGGCTTGCATTAAGAAGATCCACCTGACTCATTTACAGAAATTTTACACTAAGCAACATATAAGGAGTAAGAAAATTAGGATATTAAAAATTTGAAAGTGCTTTAAAAGAGTCAACAGGGAAAACTTCCGCTACTTCGGACAGTCAAAGAATGAAGATTCACAAACAGAGACAATTGAGCCCAATATTACAATATCAAATGTATATATTTCCAAATAAAATAAATACATGCAAGCAAGAGACAATTGTGTTTAAAGACATATTGACATGGACTTGAACAACACATGTGAAGATAAGAGTGCGGGTCCCAGGATTGAAACTTTTCCTAACATGTACGGGCATTGACAAGGTTATTTCATTCCTTCTGATGTTAAACAATTGCTTTGACACTTTTCTTCACATGTACTAGTATTTGATAAGTTTAATTCATTCCTTATGATGATAAACAATTAATTTGACTTTAAGAAAAGGTATCAATGGAAAGCTTCTATTTTTTATATCAGTTTATCATTCATAGATGAAGTGCAAACTTTACTAATAATAACTTATTTGGATTATATAAAATATTAAAAGGTTTTTTTGAAATCATAATAGGCCTAATTGACCCCACTACTCCACAAATCAGGGTAGTAGTTTTGACGAGTCTACAAAAGATAAGCTAGAGGTTGGCTGCAGTTCTTTTATTTTATTACGATTGCAAACAGGAGATCAAGGCTGTAATTTTGTCCTACGGACGGGAGAATGTGGAAAGCATTTTTTTTTCTCATGAATAAAAATTCATAAAAATTAAACAAAACTCGAGGCAGCAATCTTCCCTAGGTACCAAAACAATAATGGTGGGATGTAATTTTGTGCTGTTCATGAAAGGGAAAAACAGACTGATGCTGCTGGGAAATTGAAGGAAAGATAATAAGGGACATCTGTTGTTGTCATGTTCTTGGAGATTTTTCAAGACAAATTATCTCAACACTTCTTTTTATTTTTCTTTAGAAGAAATTGTTTCAAGGACTGGTTGCTTCTCCTTTTTATTGATGTTTCAAGGTGTTTAGATAGATAACATATAATTGTCTTTTTTATGTAACCCTCCATCTAATTATAGTGGATTCAGTGTGCATTCTTGCCCCATAATAGGTCACTCTTGGTTAAATCATGTAAAAACAAAAAATTATTTGTCTCTATGTGGTTCTTGTTATTTCATACATACCACTCATGTGCTATCAAATGAGAAAGTTTGAGAAAACTTATCAAAACAATGTGTTATAAAAGCCATTTTCACATAGAATTTGGCGAAACCCGCTCAATAGAGTTTGTTGATAGACACTTCCAACCATATGTTCCAGAAATTGACTGGAGCAAAGATTACAACACTAGAAAAATAAGCATAAGAGCATGTATGACAAAAGAAACTGCCAGAAGCTTTTAATGGTAGGGAAACTCTAGTAGGAATAAATGATGAGGAAGGATCAAAAAGTCAATCAAATATTTTCATTTTGGGAGATTAGGATATTTAAAATTCAGTAGATTAAAGTATCACAAATGATGTAATAAAATTTGAAAGCATTATACATCAATTAGTAGTTACTTTCCTTTCATATTATGTTACATCAAATCATAAGCATTTGGATGCCTATAATAAGCTTTTTTAAGGGGAAGGAAACTCTAGTAGGAATAAATGAAAAGTGAGGATCAAAATGTCAACCAGTTATCTTCAGTTTGGGAGATTAGGATAGTTCAAATTCAGTAGATTAAAAAATCACAAATGTTATAAAAAAATTAAAAGCTCTATAAATGAAGAAGTTATTTTCCATATCAAGGACGTTACATCAAATAATGAGCATTTGGATGCCTACAATAAGCTTATCTTAGATATAGATTATATTAATGAGAAGATAAAAAACAAAGGTAAAATTTTATTTTTTTGTGACATATGTCATCCTTTTAAGAGCATGTTACTACCATATTGATGTATGAAAATCACAATATTTTCAAGACATTTATGTGGTTACGTTAATGATTTGAGGATGAACTATCAAAAAGAAATCCCTATAGAAGGTTTATTGATTTGGATAAGTATGAGAAACAGACAAGAAAGTAAAAGCAAACCAAAATCAAAGCTCACAAAGAAGAGCCAATTTCATTTTTTTGACTTGCATTTATAAAAAATCTTGATAAGATTTTGAAGGAAAATTGAGAATTGTAAGGAAGTTTAGCTCTGAAGTAGTAGTAATGGCAGAGGATCACACGTGTGTTTGAACCATTTTAACAATACCAGATTATTGTGTTCCTTCAATTGAAGATTAGATGATTGATTTTGGTGGTTCACATGGCATAACATCTCACATAGGTAGGTTTATTAGCGGTGGAAGCAACATTATTAGAAATGGATAAAATTATAAGATTATTTGGATAGATATAATTCATATTTAGACACATTATGAAATGATGAGAACTTTAAGAGAGGTCAGTCATGTTCTAACATTGAATGAGAATCTTATATCATTAGGTTGTTTAGACTATACTGGGCACAGATGCAAAGAAGCATCAAATGTTTTAAAGATGTTATTATTTTGACAAAAGCAGAGAAGCTTGTCAGTCTCTACTTCTTGCAGTACAGCACACTAAGTGCAAAATTAATTTCTTTATATGACTCATAAGTTATTGCATACGTGGCTTGGGCATATGTTAGAGGCTTGTTGAAGTCGAGTAAAAGAGGTCTGCATTGTTACGCTAGAAATGGTTCTTTAGATTTTGAAAACATTATGTTTTGGAAAACCATCACAGATTAAGGACATCATGGGGGTAAATAGGAGTAAACATACTTCTTTTGTCCTGTTTCTGGCCAAGTTATGGATGGAAAATTGGACCTGAGAGCTAAGATAAGCATATTTCTAGTTTATGCATTTAGAGTGAATGCATACAGCTTTTCCCATATAGACCCCAAATCGATAGTTCTGTGATCAACAAGGATGTCAAGTTTAATGCATAACTTGCAATTTAGTAATTCAAATTAAATTGATGTTTTAAGACGAGAAAAAAGGAAGATCAGCTTCTTACATTCAAGATTGAGCAAAATTACTTCAATGATAACGAACCGCAATAACCGATGGAGATTGGTTCTCATAAAGAACTGACAACACAATAACTAAACAAAATATTTCTTCTCATAATTCTTATGAGGATGATTAGGCCACATCATAAATATTGTTATGAGGAATTCAATTATTCATATATACTAGCATATATACTTATATCTATTGGAGCTTGCTTTAGAGCCATCCACTTATGAAGAAAGTATCAACAAAAGTATCAGAGTAGTCCATAGGTGATTGGAGTTTAATTCTCTACGAAATTTGAATAAGAAAAATCACACAAAACCACCACCCGAAGTTAGAAGTTATAAGAAAAATATCACGTGCATCTCTTAAGAAAAAAATCTTACATGGATAAAAATAATCTCAAAGGCAGTGGTATTGAACATTTGATAGTTACATATTTAGCGATAAATGTATATTTTATTTTTTATATTTGCTTTTGTATGTAGATATCATGCCAATTGCAGCTACAAAAAATGTTATAAATCCATAATCTAAAGGCTCATCTTACGAACGCATTTGGACTAGACCATAGCTTTTCACCTCTTTGGTTTTCCTTCTAAGAATATATAAAATGAGTAAAATTGAAAGCTAGTGTTGGGAAAGTTGAAAGTTAACAAAGTTTTACATGATCTATAAGGATCATGAGGAACTTTTTATTTTTGGTTTCTTCATAAGCTATATATGACTCACGAGGCATGTAAAAATCATCGAATATTGAGTAACAATTTCAGTAATCCCAAATTCTTGTGCTTGTTGTTGGATGAGTATTCTTTGAGGGTTTTGTAATCCTTGATGACTACTTTCAACGGGAAAAATCTCTTTCTATTGGGTATTTCTACATCTAAATTTCTATCTACTTAAAAATCTATGAGTAAGCATGAATGAAGTTCTATCAAGTGTTGAAGGTGTTAGATTAATTTTTGTGATATTAATTTTAATTATCATAAAAATATGAGGAAAAAGGGTAAAAATTGATCTTCAAAATTTTTATATTGGCTTATTTTAACCACAATTATCTAGCTTGTTCAATTTAATCACTAGACTCGTCAAATATAATCCAAAATAGCTCATCATTTAGATTATTTTGGATGAAATTTGAAAAGTAAATGGACTATTTTGAAGCATATCTAAGAAGTCAAGAGACTAAGTCAGACACATTTGATAGTTCTGGACTAAAAGAGTCCTCATAAATGATTGAGAATCCACTTTGATCTTTGTCTCAAATTTTTTTTATATTCCTTCTCAAATTTTGAATTGGATTTCACAATTTTGCAACTAGTGCATTATTGTTTTGAATTAAAGAAACATATTTGCTACTTATTAAATTAAAAGTGACTAATTTTCATAAAAGATAAGAGTGGATAGATAACCTACAACTATTAAGTTTCTTTTTGTGTTTTCATTGTCCATATCATCC
>JXCR01106404.1:48090-146021 GCA_002079205.1 Phalaenopsis hybrid cultivar
TCTTCACTCTCCATGGGCTAATTTGAAGGCAACCCTTAAGCCTACATTGTTTTGTCCACTATTGAGATAAAGTACATAGCCCTTACCGAAGTTATTAAAGTTCATTGATAGGAGTGTTTGGTTAAAAAATTTGGCTTGCACTAAAATAGTTTAATGGTATTTTGTAATAATCAGAGTGGCATTCATATAGTCTAATCATGAAACAACCAAGCATAATGATATAATGTACGACTTTATAAGAAGTTGAAGATGATGATATATCAATTGATAAGATTCTTAATTCTGCCAACCAATAGATTAAAAAAGTCTTAATTTAAAACGTGGAGTCATTGCCTGGACATGATTCGTACTTACAGTTGATACCCTTCAAGGCATTCAGGTATGGAGACAACGATGATTTGTAATTTAAATTGTTTGTTGACTTTCCAATTGAGACCTGTAATGTTCTATGGTGTTGAATGTTAGCCTTTAAAAGAGAAGCATAATACTAAGTTAAGTGTTGCCGAGATGTGAATGATTAGGTGGATGAGTGGCTTTACATTTAGAGACAAAATGCAAAATGAATATCTTCGTGATAGGGTTGGGTGTAGCTACAATGACATACAAAATTAGAGAGAGTCGTCTTAGATAGTTTGGTCACATTAAACGTCGACCATCTAATGATCTGATTAGGAGAGTAGATGTTTTAGATTTAATTTATGTTAATAAAAGCAGAGGTACTCCTAGGTAGACTTGGGCTTACTATATAAAAAATGATCTTAATTTATTAGAACTGGCTGAAAATATGACACTAAATAGGTCGCAATGAAGAAAATGATTCATGTAGCCGACACCACATAGTGGGATTAAGGCTTTGTTGTTGTTGTTGTATTGATTTTCCAATTGAGGAGATCTAATATTGTTGACTTCTTGGAGGTCTAATGAGAGGAATTTCTTGTCTCCACTTTTTCTTTCTTTAAATAAAGTTTGATCCCAGGTTTAATGAGATCTACTCTCATTATTTTTATTGATTATTAAAGGGGTTTGTGTATATGCTTGTATAATCCCTTTATTTCTTAAATTGTACTCCATCTTATCTATGTCTTGGTGTTGTTTTTGTGTCTGTGTGTCTGTGTCTGTGTGTTATGTGTCTGTGTGTCTGTGAGTGGGTAGATGATGTCATTACATAGTTTCACCAAGGTCTACCCTACATCCTTTGAGCAATGAAACGAGAAAAATTTGAGCTCATAATGTTAGTGTTTACTACATTCGATTTAAGCAACTTAAAATATCCAAATAATTCCTAACACACAACAAAATGTTTACATAAGAACAAGATGCTGCCAATTTCCATTGTAATTGTATAGTTTATTACCATTCTATAAGCATATGACCAAACGAACTAGAAAACATGATAAACAAAATAGCTGTACAAAATAGGAACTTCTTTAAAAGTAAATTTTGTTTGTTTTTGTCTTTACAAGATTTGTTATAACTGAAATAAAATGAACCTAAATAGAATGATGTAGGGTAAAATTTAAAAAGAAAAAAGTTTTAATACAGAAACACAAAATCTAACCCCTCTGCAGTAAAACAGCCTAAATGAAAGAGTATTATCATAAAAACTATTAGCAAAATTCAAAAAGCAATTGATCCAGGATAAAATAAAAATGTAGTTTCTGAGGAGAACATATCTACAGCAATAAAAATAGCTTGAATTACAAGGTACCTGACGAACATTGTAAAAGGAGGCCTTTCCATGTAAAGCGAGATTAGAATATCAAAAACAAACAGTGGAGCTGGCTATGGGTATGCGCATAGTGAACTTCCTCCGGAGCTTTCACACAACTGCTGAAATTGTACTCAGAGACAGTATTTTATAGTTATGGAGGATGAGTTCCTCCCATTTCTACAACATTAAACAAATGCCAAGCCATCATCAGAAATACCTGTCTAAAGACTAGGGGCAACTAGGGCAATACCAAGAATTTACTTTTTGATCTATAGGAGTTACAAATGGCGAAAATAAATGAACAATGAACGGGGAAGGATGGGTGAGAAGAAGAGAGATTGAATGGCGAGAGAGGTTTAGCGAGAGAGAGAGAGAGAGAGAGAGAGAGAGAGAGAGAGAGAGAGAGAGAGAGAGAGAGAGNGTTTACTTTTTGATCTATAGGAGTTACAAATGGCGAAAATAAATGAACGGGGAAGGATGGGTGAGAAGAAGAGAGATTGAATGGCGAGAGAGGTTTAGCGAGATAGAGAGAGAGAGAGAGAGAGAGAAGATATAAAAAGAGAGAAAAGCGAGTGAGATACTTAGCCATGGGGATGCCAAATTTGAAGGACTGCATAAAATATCTTGAATGAACAGTCCATTACTTCAAAGAAATGAGCTTGCACTGAAAAAAAGAGAATCTTCTTGTGACCAGCTAGCCNAGAACAGTCCAATACTTCAAAGAAATGAGCTTGCACTGAAAAAAAGAGAATCTTCTTGTGATCAGCTAGCCCCTGACTTAAAAGTGCTTAAACTCAGTAGAGATGTTGAACATTCCCCAGAATCAACCCAACCANTCTGCTAGCCCCTGACTTAAAAGTGCTTAAACTCAGTAGAGATGTTGAACATTCCCGAGAATCAACCCAACCATTTCTCCCGATCTGTATATACAAACTTGCACTACATCACAAGATTCTGTATCATCCTCATGTGGTTTCCTTTAGATCACTTCCAAAATGATTTTTTTCAAAAAGGGTTCAAGACTGCACCTCGTGGTTTCCTCTGGATCACTCCCAACCCAACTTAACAAGCAGAAGTTGATCACCAATTTCACCCTATCCAATCNAGACTCTGTATCATCCTCATGTGGTTTCCTTTAGATCACTCCCAAAATGATTTTTTCAAAAAGGGTTCAAGACTGCGCCTCATGGTTTCCTCTGGATCACTCCCAACCCAACTTAACGAGCANTGATTCTGTATCATCCTCATGTGGTTTCCTTTAGATCACTCCCAAAATGATTTTTTTCAAAAAGGGTTCAAGACTGCGCCTCATGGTTTCCTCTGGATCACTCCCAACCCAACTTAACAAGCAGAAGTTGATCACCAATTTCACCCTATCCAATTGGACTATGTCACAAGCGGGTGTGCATGCGTGTTTTAGGAAGGATTCAATTCCATTATTCCTTTACATGGCCATAAGGTCATAACCTAAATGATACTTTGTGAGAAATCAGAAACTTTCAAACTACCATGCTTTTTACACCATTGGGGGTGCGCCCTCTGTTAAATGGAGCTTTAATAATAGAATAAAGGCATGTTGAATAAAAAAATGTTACATACAAAAACCATTTGTTTACTATGGGCTGGCCACTCTCTAATAAAACCTTGAGAGTAAGAATGAAAAGGTCCATTAAACAGAATAAAATCCAAGCAGGTAACTAAACATGCTCTTCATGCAAACCTCAGCTGTAGATTGTGCTAGGGTATGATGGAATCATTCAGTTATCATTCTATTGCAGGAATGCTAGAGCAGTATTTAAGTGCCCCTCAATGCATAGGATTTAACCCTAGCATCCTGCAGCAGATACATAAGAATGATACTGTGATGCGCGTTGCTGCCAAATGCCTTGGATTGGCATGGTATTCTTTTAAGGAGCATCATTGCTTTCTTCTAAAATTCCCAAACCGTCAAAAAAGGATATGAGAACTTAGCCAACACCTACATATAAATAGGATGCCAAATTAGAGGTCCATATCAAAGCTTCTTATGCTTAATAATCTTCGAGAAAATCAATATCAAAGATGTAACCATCTTTTCAATGTTTCCAGAAGAACACTGAAAAAGCCTGCAACACGACGTATGATTTAGTTGATAACATTCAAGTAGAATTCTTCCTGTTACCAAATATCCACCCAATTAATTTTTATTACTTGCGATTACTGACTATGATTCGTTAATGCACCTTGTTTCTATATTCTCTATGAAAATAATAAGAGTACTCGGACAATGTCAGGAAACAAACAACAAGATTACTAGGCCATGTTTGAAATTATATTTCCATTTAAAGCTCGTTTATTTTTTAAAGAAAAAAAAACATATATTTTAAAGAATGGTAATTTTATTTTCAGTCACTTCATTTGTGAAAATGAAACCATTAAGTTTGAAAGAGTTTGAAAGATTTATGGAATAGTAAATCATAATGACTTCTGCCCACAACCAGCCAATTATTGGATTCAGTAAACTCCACCGTTTATCGAAACATGTTTCAAACTTCAAACAACCAAATGAACCCCAAAAAAATAAACATAGTCGGACAATCTTTTTTAACATTTTTAGAAATAAAGAAAAAGAAAAACATACTAACCAAAAACTATATATACATATAACTATCCTTACCACTGAAGTTAGATATTTGAATTCGAAGCAATTATCATAAAGGAATGAAAAAAAAAAAAGTTTAAACAGTTCTTTTTCACTCCTGTAAACAACAGCCCACGTTTCCACAGCTATCCACATAATTGTTTCTCATGCTTTTTGAGTAACAAAATTGAACCTTTTTATGTTAAAGAAACTTTTCTGCAAAATTTTAGTTTCTTATAAATTTAAAAGAGGAGAAAATTTTATTAAAAAATTAGGACATGTTAAGACTACAGCTTTCATCCCTTTCTCTCTCATCCTTTCAATTAATTATTAGTATATATGTTGTTAAAGGGATTGGAAATAGTAGATGATCAATGATAATCCAAAATGATGATTTGAGCATCAGATCCTGACAAGCAATGAATCATTATTGTTGGCAGCCAATGGTGGGGATTCTAAAATTACACCATGAAAGTTGAAGAAGTCAACGAAAGTCCACAAGGGGAGTTAGAGCAATTACTGGAAATCCGGTGATTAAGATCACAAGACAAGAACATGGCACTGGATGGCAACCCAAAATAGCATAAGAATAGAGATCTATGATAATAGCTGATCAAGTAGCATGGTAATGGCTGACCTACAATATAAAAAATGGAGATCTATACGTTGTTTCCATTAAAATAGAGCAAAAGATTAAAAATAATAAATAAAGCAAGGGAAGAAACAAAGCAATGGACTTTTTGATCAGCATGAAAAACGGTAACAATTTTTTTCCAAGACAGGGAAGAAGTTTCTCTTTACATCAAAACATAGCAGTTTTTGTTTCTTAACCAAGAAGAGAAGGAAAAGACAGATGGAACAATATTGACAGTACGTAAGAGACAATAATGTATAACTAATATGATTCTGTTAGACTCTCGCTTAAGAGATATTTAGCTTTTTATTAGTATTTATTATTATTTCATATAAAGTGGGCTTATTTTTCTTGAATAAAATAAATAGAGCTTATTATGCTTAAGGTTATGTCATGTGTGGTTGTTCTCTTAAGTCTGGGGTTAGGGTTTGGGAGAGATCGCCTACCTCTTGAATTGTAGGTTTAGGGTTAGGATTAGGGTATGGGAGAGATCATTTACCTCTTGAAATGTAGGTGCTTATCCTTTATGTATTGTGTTGTGTTGGTTGATGTTATTGAAGTAAAATATTTTGTTGCCCTAATTTCGGTGAAAAACTCGTCTTCTTACCTATCAATTTAGTATTAAGCATTTGATTCGGGGAACGATCACATCGTACAGGTTGTGAACACGTTGTGCCCTAATCTCAGTGAAAGCGAAGATAGAATCACGGAGATTCTGCGAAGCAAAGAAGGGCCCGTGATATAAACCTTAATATCATTGTAATTCTAAACCCACGAAGGGGATCGTAGTGCCAAACCTCATGATACAGTAAACTGCAAGCTAGCTAGGGTCTATTTACAAAGTTTAGGAGAAGCTCAGGAATTGCTAAAGAAATCCATCTGACTATCTGATTGTGCAAACCTTTTACAATTGATTATTTTAATCCACAAGTTAAATCATAGATGTTGCAGCTGAGGTCCCTTATGACAAAATTATTTAAGAAAGTCTACTCACTAATTGAGAAAATGGTGATGAACGAATTTCCATGGTCATCTGAGAGAGTCACACTTAAGAAGATGACTAGTCTGCATAAGATTGATGTTCTGACTATCCTAGCCTAACAAATTGCTATCATTCTTAAAACATTAGACAATTTAAAGATAAATCCAATTCCAATATCCCTACCAACTAAAAAAATGACTCATGAACTAGTAATAGATCCTAATACAATTGCTTTGGAAACCTTGGATACTATATAAAATAATTTCAACCTACATTGCAATACCTACAAACCAAGCTGGAATAATCACCCAAAATATAATTGGACCAGTAATAACTCAAGTGTAAATAACCAGCTGTGGGGGACCACCTAAGCCAAACTTGTAGAAAATTGAAACAGCAAGGGCAATAACCACTTTAGATCAACATACCCACTTGAATTCACTTCTGATCCCCGATTTGAAAAATACATCGTCTTTGGAAGAATTGGCAGCATTATGAAGAGCTAGTTATGAAGCCAAACTGCAGTCATTAGGAACTAAGAGAATCAAACTAAGCAGTTAGTTAACTTCTTAAGCCATAGACCCTAAGTGATGCTACCAGTAACAACTAACATAGAAGTGAATCATGAAGAAAAAGAAAATGAGCAAGTGCCAGCAGTGAGACTAGGGAAGAGGAATTGGAAGACGCCCCTAGGAAGGAGAATAGCCACGTAACATTAGATCATGAGCCTGGAACACCTAGTGAGAATCAGGACAAAGACTTGGAAAACCCTAACTCACCTTCTAGGAAATCATTTCTTGCAACTGGTGAACCAAATACTGATATGCAAAAGGAAGAGTTAATTGGGAGAGTTTTGGACCTAAAAAACATACTTAGAAAGTATAATTTGAATCAAATCCATATATATCTCAGGAAGACTATTCTCAAATTAAAAGTGAGAAATTACAAGAAATTATGAAATATGAGGATTCAGAGAAAATCTCGAGACAACCAAAAATATTGGGCGATCGATTGGGGATAACTTAAATGAAACTTTGATCCTAGATGAAGGATATTAGGCTTGATTTAATCTTAGGTCAAGCTAAGGACGTTAAATCAATTGCTTCTTTGGAGGCAACCCAATGTTACCATGTGTTTTGGGCATATTTTTGTTTTGCATTTGCTTTGAAATTTGATTCAAATTTGCTTTGAATTTATTTTGAGTGTGTTTAGTTGTTTTACTGAGCAAGTGTCATGTTAGTTTTGGTGCAGAATCTTTATGTGAGGTGAATGAAATTATCACATTTGGGACTTTTCATGCAGGTACTTAGATGTAAAAAAATATTGTTTTCTAGACGATTATGTGTTACACTTATCGATCTTCATGTGTTATTGTTACGCTGTGATATGTTATCTGATTTAGATTCCTTGTTATTGCATACTAGATTCTTATCACCTTTCTTATACAATTTATAGAATAGAAAAACATGTTTGGTGGCGGGAGAGTTATGCATGTATACTTGCCTAGAAGTAATTGACATAACAAAGTGATAGACATCACTTTAGCATAATGACTCAAGTGGGATTTTTTGGTATTTTGATACGTTGAGTAAAACTTTTTAGGAGCTTTCAATATCCATCAAATGAGAGGATTAGAATTAATATCTTAATAATTTGGTCATTTACTTTGATTACTTCTACCCCTAGCTTAATCATCCAAGAACAATTAAAATGTAATTATAAATATAAGTAATTAAACAAGGATATTCTATACATTTTAATTTTCAACTCAACCAATTTAATTAAGACTTGATTTTGGATTTCAAAATTCATATTAAGAAGTGAATATGAATTATTAATTGGGAAAGACCAAACATTTAAAATCATTAAATATATGCTCGATCAGTTATAATAATTATCTGTGTAATCGATACATAGACAAGTAAAAAACAAAAAAGCGTTCAAATATCTAAAAAAAGAAGAAAAGAAAAAGAAAATTAAGAAAATTTTTGAAAGTTACGAAACAAACATAAAATACCAAAATATAGAAAGTATGGCATAATGTGGAATAATTCTGCCAAAAAATATGGTACAACCATGCCACAGTGGCATAATTACACAAACCAGAGAGGGGGCATAATTATGCTACTTTGTGCGTAATTATGCTGTCCTATGGCATAATTATGTCGATTTTGGGCGGGTGTAGCTATGTCGGTGTCCATCCAGACTCTACAATTTGATGAATTTGGCATGTTTAGATACGCTTTTGAAGCCCTAATTGATATAAGGAGATGCATGAAGTCCTAAAATACACTTTTGGAATTGGTGGCTTTGCCTCGAGCGTTGAGATGAGACTTTGGAGCTCTCGATACTACGTTCTTTCTTCATTTAAGTGTCTCTTTCTCTTCATAGCGTAAGCCTTCGGGTGTAATCAAGAATAGTCTTCATATTGGGGGCATGTCAATGATCGTGGCAGAAGGTTGAGTTTCTAATCGTCGCCCTGAGAACCTTTTGGTGGATGTGGTTGTAGTCGTTTGGATCTCCATGAGACTAGGTAAGATGCGTTTCTCTATTGAGATGTGGTCGTTAGGAAGCTCCAACAATTCTGCCAGTAACTTGGGTCGCTACAGTCCTAAGGTATGCTAAAAGGGACCTTCTCTCAGCCTCTGGCGAGGGCCGCGTGTGTTACTGTGGGATCCAAATCTCATACTTCCAACATTTATCTCTGAAATCGGGTAATAAATGTGTGTAATGCTTACACTTGTTCCTGCCACAACTGCAGCAATGCCTAAGAAATTTTTTGTGGCTTATAAGCAATAGCAAATTATGTCATGAACATCCCTTTAAACTTAGTAAGTGAAAAGATTACTCCGAGTGGAAGGTTATAGAACCACCGAAGCGTAAACCCCTTCACGATCATAAGGAAAAGTTAGCACTTCATTGCATCGTTTGCACTTAGTAGGCACACCGTCAAACTTTCCTTGGTACGACTCCAGAATTGGGATCTTGAATAGTTCAGAAGCTTCAGCTTTAGAGATCTGTTGAGAGAGAGCATTATTAGAGGCTAGCCACCATGTGTTCATGTGCTCGTTCTGTGTCGATCTCGGGTACTGATCTAGCTCTATCGGGGTGATACATCTCATCGCTCACTCTTGGCATCGGGGAGGGTGCCCTATCTGCATTCAGGATAAATTTCTGACGTGTGAGAACCACGTGTTGGAGTACCGAGTACATTTCTCACCGAAGTCTCCCTGGTCATTTCTCTCATCTGATGTTTAAATACTTGGATTTGTTGGATCACAAAGTCTCCGATGCACTCCATGTTATCTGTGTTCTCATGGATATTTTCTTCCACTTGTGTCACTCCTCTTCTTGTGTGTGGCATTACTTCATGCTCACCGAACCTTTTCAGGGGTGTTGAACCCATATCTGTTCTCGAGCCACGCCCAAGGAATAGAACGCACACAAAGAATAAAGAATAAAGAATAAAGAATAAAGATCCTTTGAGAAAGACAGAATTGACAGGGATTCCATAATGGAAGAATGCAAATCAAAGAAATTTTCCCCTTTTTCTGTATAATGTCTCCTATTTATAGGAGATAACCCTACCCTGAAAAGACATGCAAGATCATTTAAAATAAATGAATTCCACTAAACACCAAAAGACATGAGTGGGGCTGTACAATTTCAATTCAGTCGCTCGCTTTTAATAGTAATGCTCGAAAGGACAAATCCATCATGAAGTACCATGTCCCCTTCACCCTTATTCTCATGTACGATCTTGGATGGTTGAGTGATCCATTATTATTTTTAAGTTTTCTGATCACGAGTCTAAGTGTCGATCGTGCAATTAAGTGTGAGCCCCTGGGCGACCGACTCCTTTGAACTTGTGAATTGTTGGTTGATCTGATAAGTGTAGTTTGTGTCAATCATCCGTAGATTGGTCATTGTCGCTTGGCCTTATAGTTTGCTTGGCCCTAGGTCGGTCAACCTTCGGTGCCCGCGGCCTATCACATTTCTTTGACTCTTCAACGCCTGGCGATCATCTCTTAAAGTCTACTTGCAGCGACCCCCAGGCTTCCTGGAGAAGCCTTTCGGTCGCCTATCTTCATTTTATCAGGTTTGTTGGTCTCATCATCGTCTGAGAAGCATACTTTTTTATATGTACACAACCTTATCCCCTAAATTCACAATTTATTAATAATTTTATCTTCCGTAAACTACATTAACAAAGGAGAAATTCAAATTTATTTCAAAATACAAAATTATCCAAATAAATTTAAATTTGACTTCATCATAATATTAGCAAGTGCTCGACTGATTTTTATCTTCACCTATGGACTTTTTTTGTTTGACCGTTAATGCCAATGGTGTAATTTGAGAATCACAAAATTTTTGTAGCCTCAACCATTTTAAATTATAATGACATAATATCTTTGACATTTTCATAATTTGATGCTCANTTGATTTTTATCTTCACCTATGGACTTTTTTTGTTTGACATTTAATGTCAATGGTGTACTTTGAGAATCACACAATTTTTGTAGCCTCAACCATTTTAAATTATAATGACATAATATCTTTGACATTTTCATAATTTGATGCTCAAATCATGATCATATATAATTTGATTGATTATATACTAAATTTAATACCGCTATTATAAATCCTAGGCTAGATTACAATAACTAATAATAACAAATTCAATGATCTTATCCAAAACTTAATTATTGTTTAATTATCATATATAAAAGTTAAATAACAATTACATAGAGAGATTAAATATTTAATTATATCGAGACTAATTATTGAATAAAATAATAAAAGAACATTCATGATCTCAATTAATCAAAATCATAATGACTCTCTACTTAGCCTTAACAAGTANCTAATACCGCTATTATAAATCCTAGGCTAGATTACAATAAATAATAATAACAAATTCAATGATCTTATCCAAAACTTAATTATTGTTTAATTATCATATATAAAAGTTAAATACCAATTACAAAGCGAGATTAAATATTTAATTATATCAAGACTAATTATTGAATTAGATAATAAAAGAACATTCATGATCTCAATTAATCAAAATCATAATGACTCTCTACTTAGCCTTAACAAGTAATNAGGAGAAATTCAAATTTATTTCAAAATACAAAATTATCCAAATAAATTTAAATTTGACTTCATCATAATATTAGTAAGTGCTCGACTGATTTTTATCTTCACCTATGGACTTTGTTTGTTTGACCTTTAATGTCAATGGTGTAATTTGAGAATCACACAAATTTTGTAGCCTCAACCATTTTAAATTATAATGACATAATATCTTTGACATTTTCATAATTTGATGCTCAAATCATGATCATATATAATTTGATTGATTATATACTAAATCTAATACCGCTATTATAAATCCTAGGCTAGATTACAATAAATAATAATAACAAATTCAATGATCTTATCCAAAACTTAGTTATTGTTTAATTATCATATATAAAAGTTAAATATCAATTACATAGAGAGATTAAATATTTAATTATAACAAGACATTATTGAATTAAATAATAAAAGAACATTCATGATCTCAATTAATCAAAATCATAATGACTCTCTACTTAGCCTTAACAAGTAATTATAGACAATTGATTTATGTTAACTACATAAACCTACTCTTTCGTAAATAAATAGAAATAAATCCTTAATTATGCTAATTATAGCACTAATTAATCCCTAATAAGCCCTTATATAATATAAAAACTAATAAATCTCTAAGCATCCTAACTAATTGAAACAACCTTCCAAAACAAGTGAAAGTGTAAATGTTTCACAATTTCATAAAACAATCCATTTATTCCATGACAATAGCAAAAGTAAAGCACGTGCATTTATCCGGTACCTAAATTTTAAGATGAAAAAAATTAAAAGACAAAGCGAAAGTGAATCCAAATATGACCTTAGTGAACTCATACAATTGAAAAAAGGGACGAGAAAAAATCATCAAATTGTCCAAACTAAAAGTTTTACAAGCCCAGAGATTTGATATTCCTGACGTACCCCAACAAATCTAATTATAGTATCATACAGATTCCCTTTTTTCTCAAAACAGAACTGGAGAAAAAGATTTCTGTTGATTCCACCAAACCTCACCAGTTCACACAAATACAATCTTTAATCTAATGCTAGAGGTCACTGGAGTGCCATGGTCATCAAGTTTGGGGTAATATCATCTATATGGCTCACCAAAGATGTTAAGGCATCAGAGAGATGCAAACAAAAAGCATATAGTCGCCTGCATGTCATAGAAAGCCATCAAAAGAATAAGCAAATAAAAATGATAAAAACATGAAAAAAGGAATACAAATTTATTAAATAATCCTTCTAAAAGTATAGAAACATAAGAGGCAAAGAATATCAATTCTCATTTGTAATATTTTGTCCTCAAAAGGAGTAAACGCTGTCAATTATATTTGTTCAACAGTAACCTAGATACAGAGAAAAAAGTTAAATGAATTATTGACATTCTCCATATTCCATGTAAATACTTCATGAATAGCAGAACAATGCAATATCCAAAATACATCAACAAATTAACAACCACTATCTCGCCGAGATATCAACAATACTGATTTTGATGAACTTTTTCTGTAAAATATACAGGACTAAACAGTAGCAGTAACCCAAGACGAAAAACTAAAAGCCAAAATCCTAGACTAAATAACGAGCGCTGTTGCTTCATCGCCTCCTCGGACAACAAGAAGACAATTTAAAAACCAAAACATCAAAAAGCCATGGAATCGCTCATGCTCTCGAGAAATTACCAGAATTGACCAATAGATCGCCGAAACTCGGATCCAATGATTCAAACAGCCACAAGTTCCTCCTTTTCCCGATCAGATCTTAAACTCTCCTATTCCTTTCCCCTTAAGAAGAAGAACAGAGGGATAGGGGATGGGAGAATCTAAAAGCTTGAGGGCACGACACGGAAACGAAGAAAACCTGAGAAAATACGAAACCGACGCAGCTTCCGTTTCTGTTACTCGGGCAACTGGTTATTTAGCATTGAGGCGGTCGTCTCCCAAAGTGGGACCCAGGTGCTCAGCCACGACTCGTTCCGCTGTTCCGCTGTTTTGCAGGCGCAACGCTTGTCATCATGCTATCATACGTTCCGCTGTTCCGCTGTTTTGCGCGCGATAGGCATGTGATAATTCTTTTTTTCTATTTTTTGCACGCAATACGCATGTGATAATTTTTTTTTTTTTTTTCTTTTTCTTGAGTCCATAAAAAGAAAATTGCAACACGAATATAACTCGAGCTACAACTCCACAACAAAAAGACAGAACCAATTCAAAATAATCAAAACTAATAGGACAATAAACAACAAAAAAATAACTCATAACAATCACTAATATTAAATAACAAGAAAAAAAGTATATATGTATATATTTAATTTTTTCTCACAAATAAAATATATATTTTGCTCATCTGATATGAGAAATAATAAATTATGATGTTTTGCACATTTATAATTTGAAAATTTTTCTTCTAAAATTTTTATTGTCTTAGAAAAATAATGGTATCATAGTGGCATATTGGTGTTATAGATTAATATATTGTGTCTTTTCTATAGATGAGCCCATATATTCTGCTCTTTTAATGTGAAAAATAATAAATTATTATGTTATGCTTCTTCTTTATTTAAAAATTTCTAATCTAATAGTTATACCATATTTTAGAAAAATTGTAGTATAATTGGGGTTAATAGTGGTACATGTGAATTTATTATGTTTTTCTCATAAATGAACCCTAAATTCTACTCTTATGATGTGAGAAACATTAGATTATGAAGTTATGCACCTTCTTTGTTTGAAAATTTAGGTCTTAAAAGTTTTGTCATATTTTAGAAAAATAGTGGCATAGTGTGATATAGAAAAATATATTGTTTTTTTTTTCTCACAAATAAAATTTTTCTTCTGTGATGTGAGGAACAATAGTTTATGATGTTATGCATCTTCTTAGTTTGAAAATTTTTGTTCTAAGAGTTTTATCATATTTTAAAAAAATGTTAGTAAAGTAATGATACAAAAGGGATGTATTATGTTTTGCTCCCACAAATAATATATATATTTTTCTCTTCTGATGTGAGAACCTATAAATTATGACATTATGGATCTTTAATATTTAAAAATTGATGTCCTAAAAGGTTGCTATGTTTTTTAAAAATTATGGTATAGTGGTGATACATAGGGATATATTGTTTTTTTTTTCTCATAAATTGAGCAAGTGAAGTTTATCGAATCAAATAAATTGTTTTCCAATAATAAATCATTATTACATATAGTTCAAATATGAGGTATGAAACAATATATTAAACAAATACAACCAAATAAATTTGTTCTAATAATAAAACATGATTACATATGGTTCAAACACGAGTAATAATGCAGTGCAAAAATTACGAATATGTAGATCTATTTTCTTTTGTCAAGAGGAATTGAATAAAATAGTAAAAAAATAAATAATAATCAATAAATACAACAATTTGTAAACTTATTTTTTTTCCATTCACCATGAAGTTGTTTTGCTTTTCGTTGTTTTCCTTTTTGCCTTCATCCTTTTGGTTTGCTTGGTTCTCTTCGCTGGAACCCTAAACATTGTGTAATAAACAACACCATGAGTTTAGTAAATAAATTGGAAGTTGGTTTGAATTTTTTTAAAGATTGACCAAAGTACCATTGTGATTGCTCTGCTAAATGTTATGCTTCGTGACTCACGTTTAAAAAATCCTAAGCTAGTTCAAAAACTCAAAGAGCATTATCGACAAACCCTGTATGAAAAACACAAAGTTGAAAACTCTATAGTGTAAAGAAGAAATGAAAGTGAGTGTGCGAGTATTTGAAAATGTAACTTTTTCAGGATCATTTTGGGTTGGGTGTATATATATATANTATATATATATGTATATATTTCATTTTTTTCTCACAAATAAAATATATATTTTGCTCCTCTGATATGAGAAATAATAAGTTATGATGTTTTGCATATTTATAATTTTAAAATTTTTCTTCTAAAATTTTTATTGTCTTAGAATGACAATGGTATCATAGTGGCATATTGGTGGTATAGTTTAATGTATTGTATTTTTTCTATAGATGAACCATATAGTGTAAAGAAGAAATGAAAGCAAACCCATGAGTATTTAAAAATGTAAATTTTTCTGAATTTCGGGCTCATTTTGGGCTGGGTATATATATATATATATTAAATTAAATGATTTTCAAAGTAACCGAGAAAAAATGCCAGCATAAAATGATTTTCAAAGCGACCAGGAAAAATTCTTGCTGACATGGTTCAACTCACCAACAAATATCAATTTTTTTATCAGCCAAAATTGGTCCTGCTGCTGGAAAAAATAGATGTCATAATGTTATTGGAGTCCGCCCCGAATGTGATATTTTCTCTAAGGAGAAGAAGTGACAACAAGCAACATAATAGTTGTTGGGAGAGATACCCACTGTAGGCATGGGACAAAATGGGGGGTTTGGATAATTTTCTGCATGTTTTAGTTTTTAGACAACTAACAAAGTTCTGTTTAGAATACTGTTTTCTAACTGTTTTTAGAAATTTCTAGGATATAAAGCTATTTTTTAAACATAAACTGTTAAAATACGATGACCGTCAGAAAGCTACAATCCAACTTTTTGACAATAAAATAAATTTATAATAGCTACCGATTTTCTTAAAATAGTTTTTTTTGCAGTAGTTTTACAATTATTTTTTCAAATAGTTATGGCTTACCTAAAAAAAACCCTTTAATTGGGCATTGAGAGGGTTCAGGTGATACAAAAATAAATAGTACGATTAAGATACTAGATATGAAAATGCAATTGTTGAATGTTATGGAAAAAACATTACCTCAGGAGTACTGATGGATCAATACTCAAATGAGGAGGTGCCACATGACATTTTAGTGGGACCATTACATACGTGATACCTCCTCATTGGAGTACTGATGCATCAGTACTCCTGAATTAATATTTTTTCACTGTTATGCATGTAAATCCCAAGCAGCATAATAATCAATTCGTATGAGTGTCCCCTGAACAAAATTGGGAGCAGGAAAACCGTGCAAGCTAATGGCGGCCGGCGTTTCCGCGTCCGCTGCATCTCTCCGTGCGCAAGCGCCGCCTCTCTTCAACCGCCCATCGTTTTCTCGCATCCTCTTCTCCAACCTATTTCTCAGAAACCGTAACCCCACTTCCTCCCCTGCCTCAATAATTGTCTCCGGACCTCGAGACAATCGCCAGCCACTCCGCCGAGGCCGCACGNAGCGAGCGAGGAAAAATTCTTGCCGACAAGGTTCAGCTCACCAATAAATATCAATTTTTTTATCAGCCAAAATTGGTCCAACTGAAAAAATAGGTGTCGTAATCCTATTGGAGTCCGCCCCGAATGTAATATTTTCTCTAAGGAGAAGAAATGACAACAAACAACATAGTAGTTGTTGAGAGAGATACCCACTGTAAGCATGAGACAAAATGGGGGTTTAATGTCTGTTTGGGATAATTTTCTACATGTTTTACTTTTCAGACAACCAACACAGTTCTGTTTGGAATACTGCTTTCTAACCGTTTTTAGAAATTTCTACGATATAAAGCTATTTTTTAAACATGGACTGTTAAAGTGCGATGACTGTCAGAAAGCTACAGTCCGACTTTTTGACAATAAAATAAATATATAATAGCCACCAAATTTTTTAAAACAACTTCTTCTGCAGTAGTTTTACAATTATTTTTTTCAAACAGTTACAGTTGGCCAAAAAATACTCTTAGGCTCTATTTGGCGCAGCTGCAGATGCAGCTTTTCAGCTTTTCAGCTGCAGCTGCGCTGCCCCAGAAAGTTGCTGCCGAGGAAGCAGCTGCGGGGAAGTAGTTGCGGGGAAGTTGGGCTCTGTTTGGCACAGCTGCAGCTTCACAACTTTTCAGCTGCAGCTGCGCTGCCCCAGGAAGCTACTGCGAGAAAACTGACTGTCTGTTTGGTGCAGCTGTGTGAAAACAGCTGTGGGGCAGCTATTCTGGAGAAATGATCATGTTGCCCTTGTTTGTTAAAACTGTTTAAAAAAAGACTGTAACAACGTCATTTTTTAAACTTCTGAAGGAGAAATTCATTTCTAAACATAACAGAAAAGTTCATATACTATCACTTCTAAAAGAAGATTTTTTTTTTAATTTTAATAATTTAAACAGCAAGTATTTTAACATTCTACAGGAACTATGATGATGATGATGCGTATCTATCTACTATATTTAACAGAACATATAAAAAGGTCTAAAATTGCCCTTTAACTCAACTCATCTAAGCTCCTCCCTCAAATATATTTAAAGAAATTTACATACATACCACACAATTTTTATGTTTCATAAAAAAAAAAAACATAGCAAAAGTAACAAAGGCAATCAAAACAAATGTTCTTTACATAACATCACAGATAAAATAATCAAAATTCAGCAGAATACAAAATATTGTTTGGTAGCCCAAAACTATGATAAATCAAGAACAATGCTCGATTGATTTGGTTCAGATTCATAAACGTATTCATTTATATGCTCCTCGCTTCAATTTTTTTAAAATTTATTCAACTATAAATTTAAAATTCGTTCAACTACAAAGTAGAAGTACAATAGAATTAACCAAAAAACTTAACTCCAATGTCATGCATCGGCAATAGAATTAACCAAAAAACTATAAATAGATTACTAACATTATTATTTATCGTTGCTTCTCTGATAGTGTGCTGAGCCAAATATTGAAGTATTAAAATTGAAATATTGAAGGATAAATTGTATGGATGTTATTAATTTTTAGTAAATCAGATGTTATGATTGTTATGATTGGCGGATATGATGATAGATGTGATTATAAAGGTTGCTTTAGAATGAATTTTAAATTAGTTAAAAGTCATCTCATATAACCTTTATAATGTTATCATCAGATTGTAAGAACTGTATCAATGTGTGGCATTATTATCCTCAATGAGTTTCAATAATCAATATACAGCCATTTGACGTAAGTGAAAGCAAGAAATATTTTGTTTATTGATAGCAAATGGCAACACATCATCATCAACACGGTAAGAGAATTTCTAGAGAGCCCAAAATTATAAAGAAAATCCTGCCAATGAATCAATATAATTTCAACCCCATAAAGAGCTTTATGGATGGCTAATTCAGTTATCATTCAATTTATTTATATAATTTTGGAGGGCTAATGAGATTCTGTTTTTACGTTTATGTTTGTGGTTTATGTAACATGGGGGTGGAGATGAAAAACTCCCACGAAGAAAAATTGTTCAAATCAATCCTACTCATTTCAGCGAACGCTGCAGACGAAGTCAGATCTCAACAATTTACAGGCACCACTTCATAGAAGGTCATGTCGCAGGTGCGTTGATGATGAGAGATCGAACTTTAAAAAAAGTAGTTCGTAAAAGCGATTAAAAAAAGTTCATCGCCTCTTAAATAGATCTTCCAAAAATCAGTAACAATTTCTTAAAATACAAATAAAACTCATATTTTAAATCTCTATTTCTCCCAAAAATCACTAAATCAAATTTCCTAACACACAGCACCTACCAACCAAGAATGCCACTTAAAAAATCAAACAACATATAATAAAACGTTTTTCAAATCCCAAAACCCCGACAACACTTCATCCATTAATTCCATTCCCCATCCTCTCCCACCTCAAACACAAAGACCCGATAACTCTCCCAACAACCACACATTGACGACCATAAACAACCTAAACACCCAAATGCCGACACCTCATGAAATAAATCGAACCATAATCAACCAATACCGCAGGCTTCATTGCAAAAATTGTATGAGAATGCAATTAAAGGATCAATAGAAGAAACATGCCAAGAAACAACACTGGCTGGCCTATAGAGAAAACGATCTCGATAACAACATATGTAAAAGATATCAATCAGAATCAAACACTCGCGATAACGAAACAACTGATCTCTTAAAATGAGAATAACATTTCAACAGTCGAAGAAATTGATACCTACTAGTCTGGCCGTCCTCCGCTTCAGCTATGGGTCTTGAGGTTCTCACCCTGGCTTTCGGCCGAGGAGCAACAGAGGAATGGGCGGAGGAGCGACGGCCGAAGGAGCGACGCAGGAAGGGCAAATGAGTGCGACAGCGAGGGCACGAGGTTGAGAAGAAGGAAGGGCTCGAGGAAGAAGAACTCACGCGGGAAGAAGAAAGGAACGAGGGTTTTTGGCGGGGCTCGGCGGAAGAAGAAAGGGCTGGAGGAAGAAGAACTCGCGCGGGAAGAAGAAAGGAACGAGGGTTTTTGGCGGGGCTCGGCGGGAAGAAGAAAGGGCTCGAGGAAGAAGAACTCACGCAAGGGATTTTGGCGGGGCTCGGCGGGAAGAATCGGGGCCGCGAAGAAGAACTTGCCGCGGGGTAAAAGGATCCTTTCGCGAGCTAAAAGCTTTGCCGCGGGGTGAATATAGCTTCCGATTTTTCTCTCGCTTTCACTTTGCTGTGCCGCGACGCTGCGTGCCAAACGCCTATTTTTCACGATTTGGGGCCGTGAAGCCGCAAAAAAGAGGCCCCAAACGGACCCTTAATGGGCATAGAGAGGGTTCAGGTGATACAAAAATAAATGGTACGATTAAGATACTAGATATGAAAATGCTAGTGTTGAATGTTATGCATGTAAATCCCATTCAAATTCAATAAAACAGCATAATAATCAATTCGTATGAGTGTCCCCTGAACAAAATTGGGAGCAGGAAAACCGTGAAAGCTAATGGCGGCTGGCGTTTCCGCATCCGCTGCATCTGTCTGTGCGCAAGCGCCGCCTCACTTCAACCGCCCATCGTTTTCTCGCATCCTCTTCTCCAACCTATTTCTCAGAAACCCTAACCCAACTTCCTCCCCTGCCTCAATAATTGTCTCCGGACCTCGAGACAATCGCCAGCCACTCCGCCGAGGCCGCACGNCAAAGCAACCGAGGAAAAATGCGGGCATAAAATGATTTTCAAAGCGTCCGTGGAAAAATTATTGCCGACAGGGTTCAGCTCACCAACAAATATCAATTTTTTTATCAGCTAAAATTGGTCTAATTGAAAAAATGGTGTCGTAATGCTATTGGAGTCTGACCCCGAATGTAATATTTTCTCTAAGGAAGGAGAAGAAGTGACAACAAGCAACATGATAGTTGTTGGGAGAGATACCCACTGTAGTCATGAGACAAAATGTGGGGTTTAAGGTTTGTTTGAGATAATTTTCTGCATGTTTTACTTTTCAGACAATCAGCACAGTTTTGTTTGGAATACTGCTTTCTAACTGTTTTTAGAAATTTCTATGATATAAAACTATTTTTTAAACATGAACTGTTAAATTATGATGACTGTCAGAAAATTATAGTCCAACTTTTTGATAATAAAATAAATATAGTCCAACTTTTTGATAATAAAATTAATTTATAATAGAATGTTATGCATGTAAATCCCATTCAAATTTAATAAAGCAGCATAATAATCAATTAGTATGAGTGTCCCCTGAACAAAATTGGGAGCAGGAAAACCGTGCAAGCTAATGGCGGCCAGCGTTTCCGCATCCGCTGCATCTCTCTGTGCGCAAGCGCCGCCTCTCTTCAACCGCCCATCGTTTTCTCGCATCCTCTTCTTCAACCTATTTCTCAGAAACCCTAACCCCACTTCCTCCCCTGCCACAATAATTGTCTCCGGACCTCGAGACAATCGCCAGCCACTCCGCCGAGGCCGCACGCTGAGCAGCGAAGCCATTCTCACCGTCCAAGCCCTCAAACGTGCGCGCAATGACGAGGCGGCAGTTAACCGCATCATTTCTACCTCTGTGGGCCGTCTCATCAGGGCCGACCTTCTCGCCGCCCTTACCGAGCTCCAGAGGCAGGATCAGTGGCAGCTAGCCATCAAGGTATTCGAGGCCGCTCGAAGAGAAAACTGGTATAGGACCGACTGCGCGCTCTATGCTGACATGGTTGTGTCTCTGGCGAGGAGCAAAATTGATTCCGAGATTGACCTCCTGATGGTGGAGCTCTTGGAAGAGTTACAATTAGGTGGGGGTATTGCGGCTGGAGATCTCCGTGGACCTGCTCGACTCGTGAAAGCTCTGGTTGCGGCAGGGAAGGGAAAGACAGTAAAGAATGTGTACAAGATGATGAAAAGAGGAGGTTGTGAGCCAAATGAGTACTTGTTCAAGTTTATGATAAAGGAATTGAGGAGATTAGGGGAGGAGGATTCGGCTTGTGAGATAGAGAAGGATTATGAGCTCTGGGGTTTCGGCGGCCATGGCGGTGAACTGCTAACTATTTGATGAACTGCCAATGGGAAACATCTGGGTACTGTTTTATCTAGCTATGGGTTGATTATGAAGATTCAATAGAAGTCTTTGCGCAGCACTACTGTCTTTCTAGGGATTCCGCTCGTTGATCTTACATGACGGATCAATGGCATTGGCAGAATGGCCAGGAGGGGATNGAAGTCTTTGCGCAGCACTACTTTCTTTCTAGGGATTCCGCTCGTTGATCTTACATGACGGATCAATGGCATTGGCAGAATGGCCAGGAGGGGATNCTTGGAAGAGTTACAATTAGGTGGGGGTGTTGCGGCTGGGGATCTCCGTGGACCTGCTCGACTCGTGAAAGCTCTGGTTGCGGCAGGGAAGGGAAAGGCAGTAAAGGATGTGTACAAGATGATGAAGAGAGGAGGTTGTGAGCCAAATGAGTACTTGTTCAAGTTTATGATAAAGGGATTGAGGAGATTAGGGGAGGAGGATGCGGCTTGTGAGATAGAGAAGGATTATGAGCTCTGGGGTTTCGGCGGCCATGGCGGTGAACTGCTAACTATTTGATGAACTGCCAATGGGAAACATCTGGGTACTGTTTTATCTAGCTATGGGTTGATTATGAAGATTCAATAAAAGTTTTTGCGCAGCACTACTGTCTTTCTAGGGATTCCGCTCGTCGATCTTACATGACGGATCAATGGCATCGGCAGAATGGCCAGGAGGGGATCTATGGGCATCCATTTGAGCAGCAGTTCTTCAGGTGATCAAAGTTCAGTAAGTTTTGCAATAGCTACTTATGGTGGAGATATTTTGCACTGTTGTGCAAGTTGTATGGCGATTCATGTCTGATGTCAACAACTTTTAACCATATTGATGATAGTTAGATTGCTAGGAAAGGCCTAGATTTTGATTTCCATGCTTCAATTTGGTGCTGCTTGTTTACTATTTTGTGAAAAGTTGTTTATTTTAGTATAGCCCGTTTTGCTACAAGTATGATTTAGTAAATCTTGTAAATTTGGATTTAATAAATCATGGAGTGTTAAATTAAATCATGAAAAATAATTGCTATGATAGATGTTAAATTAGATTAAATCTTGATGAAGTGTTTGGTAACACATATTAGGATTTAAATTTCGTTCAAATATATTTTTAAAATTTACGATTGATATTAAAAACTGTTGCGTATTAGAAATTTTCATTGACATAAACATCTTAAGTCTTAGCTCAGTATAACTTTCCAGCATACACATACATTAAAATATAACAAATGACCTTTTTTTTTTTGCGTGAATAGAAAGAAAAAAACTCACTAGGTTTGAAGTCAAAGTAATTAACTAAGAAATTGAAAGTACAAATATTCACTTTTCTTTTGAATTAGAGAAGTTGAGNTATATTTTGTCCTCAAAAGGAGTAAACGCTGTCAATCATATTTGTTCAACAGTAACCTAGATACAGAGAAAAAAGTTAAATTAATTATTGACATTCTCCATATTCCATGTAAATACTTCATGAATAGCAGAACAATGCAATATCCAAAATACATCCACAAATTAACAACCACTATCTCGCCGAGATATCAACAATACTGATTTTGATGCACTTTTTCTGTAAAATATACAAGACTAAACAGTAGCAATATCCCAAGACGAAAAACAAAAGCCAAAATCCTAGACTAAATAACGAGCGCTGTTGCTTCATCGCCTCCTCAGACAACAAGAAGACAATTTAAAAATCGAAACATCAAAGAGCCATGGAATCGCTCATGCTCTCGAGAAATTACCAGAATTGACCAATAGATCGCCGAAACTCGGATCCAATGATTCAAACAGCCACAAGTTCCTCCTTTTCCCGATCAGATCTTAAACTCTCCTATTCCTTTCCTCTTAAGAAGAAGAACAGAGGGATAGGAGATGGGACAACCTAAAAGCTTGAGGGCACGACACGGAAACGAAGAAAACCTGAGAAAATACGAAACCGACGCAGCTTCCGTTTCTGTTACTGGGGCAACTGGTTATTTAGCATTGAGGCGGTCGTCTCCCAAAGTGGGACCCATGTGTTCAGCCGCGACTCGTTCCGCTGTTCCGCTGTTTTGCAGGCGCAACGCTTGTCATCATGCTACCATACGTTCCGCTGTTCCGTTGTTTTGCGCGAATAGGCATGTGAATTCTTTTTTTCTATTTTTTGCACGCAATAGGCATGTGATAATTTTTTTTATTATTATTTTTATTTATTTTTCTTGAGAAAAAGTAAAGACGCCCGTCCATAAATAAAAAATTGCAACACGAATATGACTCGAGCTACAACTCCACAACAAATAGACATAACCAACTCAAAATAATCACAATCAATAGGACAATAAACAACAAAAAAAATAACTCATAACAATCACTATTATTAAATAACAATATATATATATATATATATNGTGGGACCCAGGTGTTCAGCCTCGACTCGTTCCGCTGTTCCGCTGTTTTGCAGGCGCAACGCTTGTGATCATGCTATCATACGTTCCGCTGTTCCGCTGTTTTGCGCGCAATAGGCATGTGATAATTCTTTTTTTCTATTTTTTGCACGCAATACGCATGTGATAATTTTTTTTTATAATTTTTATTTATTTTTCTTGAGAAAAGACGCTCATCGATATTAGAAGAAAAAAAAATCTCAACAAATAGACAGAACCAATTCAAAATAATCAAAATTAATAGGACAATAAACAACAAAAAATAACTCATAACAATCACTAATATTAAATAACAAGAAAAAAAAGCATCTATGAACATATTTCATTTTTTTTCTCACAAATAAAATATATCTTTTGCTCATGTGGTATGAGAAATAGTAAGTTATGATGTTTTGCACATTAACAATTTGAAAATTTTTCTTCTAAAATTTTTATTGTCTTAGAAAAATAATGGTATAATAGTTGCATATTGGTGGTATAAATGAATATACTGTATTTTTTCTCATAAATGAACCATATATTCTGCTCTTTCAATGTGAAAAATAATAAATTATGATGTTATGTATTTTCTTTATTTAAAAATTTTTGTTCTAATAGTTTTACCATATTTTAGAAAAATTGTAGTATACTTGGGTTAATAGTGGTACATGTGAATTTATTATGTTTTTTCTCATAAATGAACCATAAATTCTACTCTTATGGTGTGAGAAATATTAGATTATGAAGTTATGCACCTTCTTTGTTTGAAAATTTATGCTTTAAAAGTTTTGTCATATTTCAGAAAAATAGTGGCATAATGGTGATATAGAAAAATATATTTTTTTTTTCTTACAAATGACTTTTTTCTTCTGTGATGTGAGAAATAATAGTTTATGATGTTATGCATCTTTTTAGTTTGAAAATTTTTGTTCTAAGAGTTTTACCATATTTTAAAAAAATATTAGTAAAGTAATGGTACAAATTGATGTATTATGTTTTGTTCTCACAAATAAAATATATATTTTTCTCTTCTGATGTGAGAACCTTTCAATTATAACATTATGAATCTTTAATATTTAAAAATTGATGTCCAAAAAGGTTACTATGTCTTTTAAAAATTGTGGTATAGTGGTGATACAGATGGTTATATTGTTTTTTTTTCTCATAAATTGAGCAAATGAAGTTTATCAAATCAAATAAATTGTTTTCCAATAATAAATCATTATTACATATAGTTCAAATATGAGGTATGAAACAATATATATGCAACCAAATAAATTTGCTCTAATAATAAAACATGATTACATATGGTTCAAACACGAGTAATAATGTAGTGCAACAATTATGAATATGTAGATCTATTTACTATTGTCAAGAGGAATTGATTAAAGTAGTAAATAAATAAGTAATAATCAATAAATACAACAATTTGTAAACTTATTTTTTTTTCCATTCACCATGAAGCTGTTTTGCTTTTTCTTGTTTTCCTTTTTGCCTTCATCCTTTTGGTTTGCTTGGTTCTCTTTGGAACCCTAAACATTATATAATAAACAACTCCATGAGTTTAGTAAGAAAATTGGAAGTTGTTTTAAATTTCTTAAAGATTGATCGAAGTACCATAGTGATTGCTCTGCTAAATGCTATGCTTCGTGACTCACGTTTCAAAAATTCGAAGCTAGTTCAAAAACTTAAAGAGCGTTATCGGCAAACTCTGTATGAAAAACAAAATGCTAAAGACTCTATAGTGTAAAGAAGAAATTAAAGCGAGCGTGCGAGTATTTGAAAATGTAACTTTTTCTGAATTTCAGGTTCATTTTGGGTTGAGTATATATATATATATATATATATATATATATATATANCCCTCTCATGCAAGCACATTTTTCTCTTTTCCCTCACCCCTCATATGATGATATTCCAATAGGCCATCCCTAGCATTGTCGTTTGTGACCTTTACGATTGCCACCTTTCTCAACTGCTCCTTGTTGCACATGATCTCCCCTCCCAAACATACTTCGAGTAGTCCTAGCGCCATCGACACCATCGTTGTTATCTGATGCTTTCACTGCCACTACGGTTGCTTGATATTGCATCTTTCTTTATTGTCATCGTTGCTGCCACTCCATGCTTACCAAGTAATCTTCTTCCACAAAGATCTTCATTTTTTCTACAAATTTTTTTTCTTACATTGTGACAAATCTAATCTCTATTTTTTAAAAAAATTATTTAATATTTGAATGTTTTGAAATTTGTTTGAACTTTGAAATAAAATTATCAATCTTGGGTATTGTAAGAGATGATTAGGGGTAGGAAAAATCCACAATAATGCTAGAGGCAAACAAGAAATTGATTTCAAATGCAATTACTGCGAAAAGATAGTTAAAGGAGGTGTTNAATATATGAATTGGCATTTTTTGATTATTTGTACTGGACCAAATTTTAAAGGTTACAGCTTAAGTAAGGTAGGCAGTAATCCATGCAAAGATGCACCATTATAAGAACCTCGCATTGAAAAGCTTCTGTGGCTTATTTTGATCCATATATTGCCTGTATTTCTTTTTAACATTTCAAAACTGTGTAACTCAAGGTGCACCTCAGTGCAATTTGTCAAAAAANCAATCAGGGTGTAGGCAGGCTGTCACATGGAAAGCAGTTATCTCTTTGATCAAATACCCCTTCATGTTCAATGGTAGAAGTGCCCGAAGAAAGAAGATAAATGAATATTCAAAATAGTTCATTTATTCTTATGAGCTTCTATTTGATTTTATTAATTGATTCCTAAGGCTTTAAATTATTTATATTGAATTTCAAATTAATTTTTATTTAAGCTTTTAAGTTGTGATAAAAAAATTATTTCCTAAGAGCCCATCACACATATATCCATGCCTAGCACAAACTGCCAATAAACCTAGAAAAAATATGTAGTTCCTAGTCATGCAAACACAGAAAATGAACACAATTAGGAAAGGACAAACCAAATAAAAATAACACAAAACCACAACGAAAAGCTAGTGCATTTGGATTCCACTATACATACTGAAAGAAATGAAAAACAAGGTGGTGCAGCCGAGCATTTGCTGATCCATACAACCCAACCTAAACCTAAGATAGACAAGCTAATTGGGACCGTGGGAGTCTTTAACTCCTCCTTCCAGGTTTTTTAGGCATCATGAGGCTTCATTTGGAATAATCTGCATTTGTTTGTTTATGTAATTTTATCCTTGCTTATTGTTATTGTTTTGGTTCTTTTGATCTCTTCTGTGGTCCATCATTGAGTTTAGTTTCAGGTTCATCATGAGGCTCAGTTTTAGGTTCCGTTGAAATTTCATGTTTGTCTTCGTGTCTAGGTTTAGGTCAAACTTCATTTTCAAGTCCATGTTACGTCTAACTTCTGGCCACCCACAAGCTAAAAAGGACCAACAAACTAATCTAAACTCTATATACAGACTCAATCAAATGTACAGTAAAATCTAAGCTTACTGCAGCCGCTGTAAAATAAAGATGAGTATGGAAAGTACATCATAAGCAAGAGAAGTATAACAAACTAAGTGGACTTTTCACACAGTGCCAAGCCACCTGTCCTAATGGACCGTGTTTAGGGGGATGATTTAACAAAATAATAGCCCTGCTAAGCATGATCTCTTATAATCAATAAGTGTTAGAACTATATAGTCCCCCTAACATCCAGTCTATGCACAAGCAACTACCCTAATATCTAATATAGCAGACAAACATCATAATCACAACATAAACAACCATAAAAAACTCTAACCTAAATCTAGGCTCAGTGATCTAACAAAATCATCTATCGCGTGTGATGTTTGTGTGGTGAGTCAAAANTGTCCCCTTAACATCCAGTCTATGCACAAGCAACTACCCTAATATCTAATATAGCAGACAATCATCATAATCACAACATAAACAACCATAAAAAACCCTAACCTAAATCTAGGCTCAGTGATCTAACAAAATCATCTATCGCGTGTGATGTTTGTGTGGTGAGTCAAAAGGGTTTATGGGCTCTTAAGGCCATGAATTATGTCCCTAGGTTCAAAGTGTCAAGGATTCCAAGGGTCCCCAGTGGCATTCTAGAAACCTAGAAGGTTACTCAACCGCCGGTTCTTAATGACTTAATAAATGATCAACTCAACTTCAATAATCATGAGTTAAGGATCAATTTAGCTCATTTTGACCTAAGGAGTGTAAATATATTGGTTTAGTTCTAAGTTGGATGTAACCATCAACTAGTCCTTTAGGGAAGCCAAATAAGAAATTTCTAATGCTAAATCTAAGATTCTGAGGATGGATTAGAGAAGAAGAGATGTAGATCTCATAAAAAATGAGGTCAATACATATTTTCTTGCTTCTATGGTTAAAAGGTAGGTCAAAGATGTTGAATGTTAGGGAGATGTATAGTTTTTGGAAGAGAGTGACAATATATGAATTGGCATTTTTTGATTATTTGTACTAGACCAAATTTTAAAGGTTACAGCTTAAGTAAAGTAGGCAGTAATCCATGCAAAGATGCACCATTATAAGAACCCCACATTGAAAAGCTTCTGTGGCTTATTTTGATCCATAGGTTGCCTGTATTTCTTTTTAACATTTCAAAACTGTGTAACTCAAGGTGCACCTCAGTGCAATTTGTCAAAAAAATATGTTGAGACGCATGCCTCAAGTTACCCTGGTGATGTATACTCCTCAAGGCATGCCTCACCTCTACTATATGAGACATAGGCCTTGCCTCTAGTAGATTGGGCCTTGCGTTTCATCCATTTACATTTTTTTTCTTTATATTCGGCCTAACTTAAATCCTCAACCCTTACGCTTGGCCCTCACCCTCTTATGCAAGCACATTTTTCTCTTTTCCCTCACCCCTCATATGACGATATTCCAATAGGCCGTCCCTAGCATTGTCATTTGTGACCTTTACGATTGCCACCTTTCTCAACTGCTCCTTGTTGCACATGATCTCCCCTCCCAAACATACTTCGAGTAGTCCTAGTGCCATCGACACCATCGTTGTTATCTGATGCTTTCACTACCACTACTGTTGCTTGATATTGCATCTTTCTTTATTGTCATCGTTGTTGCCACTCCATGCTTACCAAGTAATCTTCTTCCACAAAGATCTTCATTTTTTCTTCAAATTTTTTTTTTACATTGTGACAAATCTAATCTCTATTTAAAAAAAAAAAAATTATTTAATATTTGAATGTTTTGAAATTTGTTTGAACTTTGAAATAAAATTATCAATCTTGGGTATTGTAAGAGATGATTAGGGGTAGGAAAAATCCACAATAATGCTAGAGGCAAACAAGAAATTGATTTCAAATGCAATTACTGCGAAAAGATAGTTAAAGGAGGTGTTACAAGGATGAATGAATGTCTCCTTGGCTTGCATATGAATGTTGCACCTTGTAATAAAGTGCCAAAAGTAGTAAAAGAGGAGATCTGATCTTATATGAACATGTTGATGATATCAAAACATCTTTCACAATAATTTTTTGATGATAGAATTAATGTCAGCTTTTATTATGTGAGTAAGTATAATGTCAATGACTCTTCATCATATTCATCACCAATATTTAGTGAAAGTGTAAGATGCTCGTAGACAACTATATGGTGAATGTTGAGGAAGATAGAGGTCATTGAGAAGGGGAAGTAGTAGCTCAAAGTGTCTTCAAAGCATATTAGAGAGCACACAAACATGGATAATGTTAGATTTTAAAAATGAAAATGTCATTTTATTCAAAGTAGCAATCTCCCTTTTTTTACTTTAATATAATTCATTTATTAGGTGCTTATGGTCGATTCATGGATGATTTGAGATTATGGGTGTTAATAAAACTGATGAGTTATATAGAGAAAGGCATAGAGTAGATTAACTGAATATGGACTCAGACTGCTNTAGGAGATCTGATCTTATATGATCAAGTTGATGATATCAAAACATCTTTCACAATAATTTTTTGATGATAGAATAATGTCAGCTTTTATTATGTGAGTAAGTATAATGTCAATGACTTTTCATCATATTCGTCACCAATATTTAGTGAAAGTGTAAGATGGTCATAGACAACTATATGGTGAATGTTGAGGAAGATAGAGGTCATTGAGAAGGGGAACTAGTAGCTCAAAGTGTCTTCAAAGCTTATTGGAGAGACACACAAACATGGATAATGTTAGATTTTAAAAATGAAAATGTCATTTCATTCAAAGTAGCAATCTCTCTTTTTTTACTTTAATATAATTCATTCATTAGGTGCTTATGGTCGAGGCTTGAAATCCCAATTCATGTATGATTTGAGATTATGGGTGTTAATAAAACTGATGAGTTATCTAGAGAAAGGCATAGAGTAGATTAACTGAATATGGACTCAGACTGCTGTGAAAATTGTATATGACGAGTGATCTGACATAAGGTATAGAAATTTGATCAACATTTTAATAAATAATCTTTATGATACTATTTTCTCAAAATTTGTAGAAGCATCTAAGTAGGTGAAAAATGTATGATTATTTTTGAACTATTTGATAAAGTGATTGATATGGGAGACTAGGGATTATTTGATGATCTAGATTGTTGTAGATAATGCTAGTGCNTTTCACCCCTCATATCACGATATCCCAATAGGACATCCCTAGCGTTGTCGTTTGTGACCTTTACGATTGCCACCTTTCTCAACTGCTCCTTGTTGCACATGATCTCCCCTCCCAAACATACTTCGAGTAGTCTTAGTGCCATCGACTTCATCGTTGTTGTCTGATGCTTTCACTACCACTATTGTTGCTTGATATTGCATCTTTCTTTATTGTCATCGTTGTTGCCACTATATGCTTACCAGGTAATCTTCTTCCACAAAGATCTTCATTTTTTCTACAAATTTTTTTTTACATTGTGACAAATCTAATCTCTATTTTTTTAAAAAAATTATTTAATATTTGAATGTTTTGAAATTTGTTTGAACTTTGAAATAAAATTATCAATCTTGGGTATTGTAAGAGATGATTAGGGGTAGGAAAAATCCACAATAATGCTAGAGGCAAACAAGAAATTGATTTCAAATGCAATTACTGCGAAAAGATAGTTAAAGGAGGTGTTACAAGGATGAATGAATGTCTCCTTGGCTTGCATATGAATGTTGCACCTTGTAATAAAGTGCCAAAAGTAGTAAAAGAGGAGATCTGATCTTATATGAACAAGTTGATGATATCAAAACATCTTTCACGATAATTTTTTGATGATAGAATTAATGTCATCTTTTATTATGTGAGTAAGTATAATGTCATTGACTCTTCATCATATTCGTCACCAATATTTAGTGAAAGTGTAAGATGCTCATAGACAACTATATGGTGAATGTTGAGGAAGATAGAGGTCATTGAGAAGGGGAAGTAGTAGCTCAAAGTGTCTTCAAAGCATATTAGAGAGACACACAAACATGGATAATGTTAGATTTTAAAAATGAAAATGTCATTTCATTCATAGTAGCAATCTCCCATTTTTTACTTTAATATAATTCATTCATTAGGTGCTTATGGTCGAGGCTTGAAATCCAAATTCATGTATGATTTGAGATTATGAGTGTTAATAAAACTGATGAGTTATATAGAGAAAGGCATAGAGTAGATTAACTGAATATGGACTCAGACTGCTGTGACAATTGTATATGACGAGTGATCTGGTATAAGGTGTAGAAATTTGATCAACATTTTAATAAATAATCTTTATGATACTATTCTCAAAATTTGTAGACGCATCTAAGTAGGTGAAGTATGTATGATTATTTTTGAACTGTTTGATAAAGTGATTGATATGGGAGACTAGGGATTATTTGATGATCTAGANCTATATGACGAGTGATCTGACATAAGGTATAGAAATTTGATCAACATTTTAATAAATAATCTTTATGATACTATTTTTTCAAAATTTGTAGAAGCATCTAAGTAGGTGAAGGATGTATGATTATTTTTGAACTGTTTGATAAAGTGATTGATATGGGAGACTAGGGATTATTTGATGATCTGGATTGTTGTAGATAATGCTAGTGCTTATCGAGCAGTTGTGAATAAGTTGATTTAAAGAAAACATTTATACTGGGCATCTTCTGCAACACACTTTAAAGACCCAATTTTGGAGAAAATTGTTTACTTGCCCCAACATAAAAAGGATTTAAGTGTAATAATAAATATTATTAAATTTATAGAATNGCACTTTAATGATCCAATTTTGAAGAAAATTGTTTACTTGCCCCAACATAAAAAGGATTTAAGTGTAATAATAAATATTATTAAATTTATAGAATTATTACTAATGTTTGTCTTTGATGAGGAATTTTTCTAGAAAAGAACTCATACGCCATGCTACAATAAGATTTTCTATAGCCTATTTAGCTTTAAAGAGCAATGTTGGAAGCTAAAAAACTATTAGAGATAATGATTACTTTCATTCATTGACTTAGTTGTGCATGGGCAAAGAAGTTAAAAGGGAAAGAAGTCAAAAAACATATTTTAAATAAAAAAAATTTAATAAACTGTCCTGCTTGCGACAACAATCATAATGTCATTGTTTCAAATTTTGATGATGATAGATGCAATGAAAAAGTCCGATATGGGCTTTCTTTATAATACAAGGAGTTAAATGGTCCATAACTTAGGAGAAGAGGCCAACTATAAGGAGTCTAGGGATATCATCGATGAGAATGTAGATTTTCAACATCATCAGCATTTGCATGTTTTTGGATGATGTCGCGATGTTGTGAAGCACGCCACACAAGTATACGTGTCGCTCTTCTAATATACCGATTCGAGTTCGTGTATTGATCGCATATAAAAGTTGTTATTTTCCACAATAGGTGACAATTCTGGTTTACTAGTCCTAAGTTTAGTTTGAATGGTCAAAACTTCTGGTGAATTTTTGAAGTAACTAATCCTAATTTTTTTAAAATCTAAATTGAATTAGAGAGGGGGATTCTAGCAGATGACATAATTCTCCCTTGAGTCAAATCTAAAAAATCTCGATTCATCCAACTAAATCTATTGTTGTTGAGAATCAGGAATAATAATATTCATTATCCTCTTCAATGGTCATAAGAAAATTTGAGCTTTCATATTATAGTTTAGTTCCCTAAACAATTCAAAAACCTCATGTTTCTATTATTTTCTTTGTGATTTTGCTATTCTAGCAGTAATATTCTTATTCTTCTAAAACAGTGTATACTAACTTAATTGTTTCACTAGCTTACTTCCTTATTATAGATCACCATCCATTTTAACTTTCTAAGTAACAACAACACCACCAAGCCTTCAGCTACATGAATCCTTTTTCTACATTGTCCTATTGAGTGTCGTATTTTCATTTAATTCTACTAGATTAAGATCATTTTTTGTACAATATGCCAAGTTTTTCTAGCTCTACCTCTGCCTTTCTTCATATATGTTGAATCTAAAACATTAACTCTCCTAACCAGATCATCAGATGGTCGACATTTAATGTGAGCAAACCATCTAAGATGACTCTCTAATTTTATCCGCCACTGGAGCTACACCAACCCTATCACAGATATATTCATTTCACATTTTATCTCTACTTGTAAAGCCACTTATCCACCTAAGTATTCTCATTTTGGTAACACTTAAGTTTTATACTTCTCTTTTAAAGACCAACATTCTGCGCCATAGAACATTGCAGGTCTCACCACCATCTTATAAAATTTTTCTTTTAATTTAAGCGGTACTTTTCTATCACACAATAGGCCTGAAGCTTTCCTCCACTTAAACCAACAAACTTGAATTCTACTGATAACATCTTCATTTATATCATCATTACTCTGAATAATAGACCTGAGATATATAAAGCGTTCACACCTTTTAATAATTTGATCTCCCATAGTTACAACTCTATCGCTAGAGCTACTACTATTAAAATTACATTCCATATATTCAATTTTAGTTATACTCAAACAAAGGTCTTTAGACTCCAAAGTAGACCTCCATAATTCAAGTTTTTTCTAAGCTATTTCTCTAGCAGGCATCAACAAGAAGGATTTCATTAGCAAATAACATACACCAAGGTACATCCTTTTATAAATGTTCAGTAAGAGCATCCATAACTAAAGCAATAAGATATGGGCTTAAAGTCGATCCCTGATGTAATCCAACTGAAATAGGAAAATATTTGATCAATCCTCCTTCTGCTTGAACACAAGTAACAACTCCAGTATACATATTCTTAATGACTTGAATACAAGTCATATCAATACTTTTCCTCTATAGAACTCTTCAATGGATATCTCTTTGAACCTTATCGTAAGTTTTTCTAAATCAATAAAAATCATATATAGATCCTCTTTATTCTCTTTATACTTCTCCATCAAACCTCTAAATAAATGTACAACTTTCATAGTAAACCTGTCTGGCATAAACCCAAATTGATTACGAGAAATCTTTGTAAAACTTCTTACCCTATGCTCAGTTACCCTTTCCCATAATTTAAAGTATGACACATCAACATAATTCCTCTATAATTTGCACTCTTGTGCATCCCTTTTTTTTCTTAAAAATGGGGACGAAAATACTATTCCTCTAGTCCTCAAGCATCTTTTTAGTTTTTAAAATGATATTAAAGAGTTTAGTAAGCCAAGAAACCCCCAAATCTCCTAATTTAATCATCAAGTCCTACATACTTTCCACCTTTGGTTTTTCTGAAAGTCTCTTCAACTTTTTTTTATTAATGTCACAGTAAAAATGAAATATTTTATTATTATTAGCGATATTAAGATCACTAAAGTCAATCATATTTTTAGAAACTTCATTGAAAAGTTTAACTTATCCACCTATGTTGAAATTTTTTTATGAAAAATACTTTTACATTTTTATCTTTAATACACTTTACTTGAGTTAAATCCTTACTTTTTTTTTCTTTTTGTTTGGTTAGTTTATATATATATTTTTTCACCATCTTAGTATCTAATTTATTATAAAGATCACTAAAAACATAATTTTTAGCGTTACAAATTATTCTTATAGAATTTGTTTGCAACAGTTGCAGTTGTAATGCTGTTGAAGAAGAAGCTGCTATTCAAAAAAAGTCAGACCACGTATTTCTAATAGCCATAATAGGTAGCCAGATTTGTTGGAAAAACACAGCTTTCAAATGCAGTTTTCTGAGAAAACAGGTAAAACGCGGTTTTGTTAAACAGGAAAAACTGCGGTGTGGCACCGCACCGCCACCCCAGACACACCCTTACAATCCTTGCGGGTCATTTTATATTTTTTCCAGTTCTCGAAGTTTTATATTTAAATCAATTTTTATCACATAAATTTTTATATTTCTTTTCTTGCACATTATTATTCCACACCAACGATTCTTATTTTTAAGTTTTTTTTTTTCTTTTGATTCTCCAAGTACATCTTTTGTAACTTATTTAATAATGTTTGTTATTTTATTTCACATAGAATTTGCATCTTCATGGACATCCCAAATTTTTAAATCTTGATGTTTACTCATAAAAATAATTTTATTTATATTTTAGGTGCTCCAATCTAATTCTATGACAATGATTCATAGTATTTTTTTATTTTACGACTTTTCATCTTAAAATAATGAACTAATAATCTTTGTTGAATACTTAAATTCTCCACTTGGAATGACCTTACAATCCTTAAATTCTCGACAATCTTTTTTCTCATAAGAAAATAATCAATTTGTGTTTTATTAGATCAATCTTATAAGTAATATTATGCTCATTTCTTTTCTTGTCTAAAGTATTAACAATAACAAAATTATACGCTAAAGCAAAATCTAATATGACTCCACCTTCAGTAATTACTTTAAAACTGTAGCCACCATGAATATTTCTAAAATCTTCTACCACTACCTACATGTTGATTTAAATCTCCTCCAATAAAAATTCTTTCTTCAAGAGGTATCATTGTATTAATTGTTTTAGATCATTCTATAATTTTTCTTTAGAACCTATATCTAAACCTACTTGAGGAGCATAAACACTTATAAAATATAAGATATTAAGCACACAAACTTAACCGATCAATATAGAAATTAAGATATTATGATTTGCAAAACATGGATTTTGTCTAAATTTTTAAATTACCCTTCAAGTAGAATTTAATGAATATAACACTCAATAGGATGCAATGGAGAAAAAAGATCCTGTAGCTGACCCCACTTAGTGGGATGAAGGTTTGTTGTTGTTTGGAAATTACAATTCTAGGAAGAAAACAATTTAGTGATGAGACATGGTAAATGAAAACAAAATAACTTTCATTGAAAACAAAAAATAAAATTTATACATATGTTGGAACAACTAACCAGAGTATTCTACACTTCGCTCTACAGAGTTCCTCTCGTTTACAACTTAACACTTGCACTGGTGAGGGAAAAAAAAACATTTACACAATATCTCTCACTCATGCTTGTAGGTGTTTCTTCATTCTCCCCTCTTCGTCACTCATAGCCATCTGTCTTCTCTCTTCCTTTCTAAGTTGTCTCTCTTTATCTCTAAGTTTTCTCTCTTTTATTTTGTTCAAATGGTCTTTAATAGCTTATCAGCCCTAATCGGCTCAAAATTGTGCAAAATTGTTATTTTGGATGATTGGGTGCTTAGGCGCCTGGCACTAGCACCGTACTCCCAACAATTCTAACTCCTTATTGTTGAATAGGCGCCTTGGTGTCCGTAGTTGCGCTAGGTTTACAAGCTCCAGTTCGGGTCAGACGCTTGACACCCAACTTTGGCACCAAACTTCCTGCATCTCTATATGTTCACGCTTGGGAAAGAGGCATCAGGCTCCAGACTTTCATGCTCTATGTATTTTTACGCTTGGGAGAGCACCATGGCACCTGAAGAGGCGCTCCTGCGCCTGATTCAGAACTTTAGTACTTCATTATTTATCTCATTTCTCCTTATATTTCCCTTGTCACTATTCATCCTTATACTATATAAAACACTAAAATACTTATATAAACTGTAAAAATAGCACAAAAAAAGATTAATATAACATAGAATTAATGCACATTTGATACACATAATTGGATATTTTCTTAACCCTAAATTCAATATGTTTATAATAAGTCCATCAGTCCTATGATCAAGTTGGGTTATATCATTGCTTGAATAAGTTGATTGCCAACCCAACTGAGGGCAATTATCGATATGCAACTTGTTTGATTTGGGAATACTAAATGTCTTTTGAGCTACAAACTAAAGATAATCTAGTAAAATATTTTTCAGGTATTTTTTAATGGTTAATGTGTTCATTATAATAAAATATGACACTCCATACTTTAGATTTATAGGTTCTAACTATACTATTTTTTTTCAAATATAGTTGAATGACATATCAATATTATTGATGATACTCCGGATCTATAACAATTTGTTGTTAAGGTATTGAAATTTTTATGCTCGTTATCTAGATATAAGCACAAGTGAGGCTCATATAATCAAGTTTACACCAGGAGGAGAAACTATTTGACAACCATAATAGTGAATTCCCTAATATACATCTTGTACAACAATAGACTAAAAGGTAATAATAAAAAAAGAGTTAGATGAATTTTACTATATGAAGATATGTCATCAGATGACGACTAATTTATATTGATGACAATGAAATCACATTATTGAAGTTGTAACAAGATCTTAGCTTTAATTACTTTAATGGAGACAAAAATAAGTTTAGTAAATTGAGCATCATATGATAAAAAATAGAATATCTATTAAAACTTGAGTATTTGAAATTATCTTAAACTTTAGTTAATATTCGTTATATATTATTGATTATTAAATAGGGAATAGAAATATAATTGAGTATAAAGAAGAAGAAGAATGCCAGAATTTAGAGTAAATTGAAGAAGAGGCAAGGGAAAACGTTATTTATTATGATGGCAATTCCTATGAAAATCCTCTGAGTGATAAAAGTACTAAGGGTTTTTTTATTATGTGTTATATGATGTTGCTATGTTGGATAGTATGGGAGAGAAATTTATAATGCTAAATTTATTTGATGTCTTACTTGCTTTGATATGTTATACTACTTTCATTTGATGTTTTATGTTATTTTGATTAGTTGATATGTGCATTACACCTCTATTTTGCCTAATTTGTTTCATAATAATTTCCGNTATATTTATTTTAGCCCTATGCAATTCTCATTGGTTTAGCCTCAAAAAGCTCACGAATGGAAAACATTTTAATTTCCTATTGCGGAATTTAAACTTTGCTTTATAAAAGGCCTTCAAACCTAGATTTAATATCTTGTAGCTTACCATCGACTCAGCAACCATGTGTTCTAGGGATTTTCTCTTGCACTTGAGCAAAACTTCGAAGTCATCCCATTATTTTGGGCGATCAATGACTAGTTATATTGATGTAATCATATTACTAATAGTGTGGATGACAACTTTATACTACATTTTTGTTTTAGGGTCGCACCTCTAGTTTAGTTAGAGCTAATCAACNTTCCTCTTGCACTTGATCAAAACTTTGACGTCGTCCCATTATTTTGGGCGATCAATGACTAGTTATGTTGATGTAATCATATTACTAATAGTGTGGATGACTACTTTATACTACATTTTTGTTTTAGGGTGGCACCTCTAGTTTAGATAGAGCTAATCAACATGCATTTCTAGAGTTCATGCTAAAAACTGTTAACAAATTGAGCTTCTTCATCAAAAGTGAAACTGAAAAGGAGTCAATGTAGGCACGCCACATTGCAGAAAAAGAGTCGAGTCATATTAATGAAATCAAAAGCCTTCTTGCAAGTAATAAAGTGTGCTTGTATGGAGGGTCTCCTCCCAAATAATATCCGGAATGTAAAGTGGCATGTATACTTCAGTGTTTATGAGGCTCCCTTATAAGCTTGATGGAGTGGTCATCTTTCAACAAATTATGTGACATCCCATCGCCATTTAATTTTATGCACACAAGGAAAAGAGCCAGAAATGCACAATTAATTTATTTAAATAGGCACCCATGAAGAATTAAATAATCAGCAGCTTCTTCGGAATTAGTGCACTATGACCATAGTTGGACCAAGCCAACCTTGTTGTTGTGGATTTCCTTTAACGATCTCACCCTTTTGATTTTTATTTTTTAAGGAGGTGAGGAGGCTGGAGCTTCTGGGAGGGCATTACTCCTATGCTTGAATACAAGTCATGAAGATAATCTTCTGCAAGGTGAGTACTCAGTTGGCATACATTCGGCTCATATTCTTTTGAGAATTGTGGATTTGCAGAGCTTAGTTGTTGCTATCTAATAGAAGTTCTTGATGCAATCAACAAGAATCTCATTGGTTTGAGTGCACAAATTATTTCATAACTAAATTATGCGTGTTGACTTGAAAAAATTACTCAAATTTTCAAATAGTAGATATTGGGGATGTCTTTAATGCATTCTTGATGTTTTTAAAGCTATTATGTTGTTTGGTCTAGGGAATTGCTTTAGGCAGTTTGTGTTGGAAGTCATGATTTTGCTAAATACTCTTATGAATTGACAAAAGAAGTTATAGAGTTCATATTTAATTTTCCCTTGATTGATTTCATTAGTTCAGTTATGTACTGAGCCATCAATTGATTATTTAGAGTAATCTGAATATAGAATGTTCCTTCTTTTAGGAAGCAAAATTATACTGTGCATCAGAAAACTTCTTTTTGCTGCCACATAGNCTCTTGATGTTTTTAAAGCTATTATGGTGTTTGGTATAGGGAATTGCTTTAGGCAGTTTGTGTTGGAAGTCATGATTTTGCTAAATACTCTTATGAATTGACAAAAGAAGTTATAGAGTTCATATTTAATTTTCCCTTGATTGATTTCTTTAGTTCAGTTATGTAACGAGCCATCAATTGATTATTTAGAGTAATCTAAAGTTTTCCTTGCACCGTGTCTATAGAATGTTCCTTCTTTTAGGAAGCAAAATTATACTGTGCATCAGAAAACTTCTTTTTGCTGCCACATAGAAAGTACAAAGTGCAATAAAAAGAGAGTGGTAAAATCTTAGTTGTTGAAACAATAAAATATGTTTGACATAATACTTGTATTAATAGAAAATTTGATCTTGTTTTGGTTCTTAATCAATACTCACCTCAAACATCTTTTTTTTGGGAATTTTATGAATTTTTGGGCATTGATGTTGATGCTTTTGTGGTGCTNTGGTAAAATCTTAGTTGTTGAAACAGTAAAATATGAATGACATAATACTTGTATTAATAGAAAATTTGATCTTGTTTTGGTTCTTAATCAATACTCACCTCAAACATCTTTTTTTTGGGAATTTTATGAATTTTTGGGCATTGATGTTGATGCTTTTGTGGTGCTTGAGAATCAAGGAAATTGTGGAGTGTAGCATTAATTACTAAAATTTCCAGATAAGTTTATATTTAAAATAAATTTTAATTATTACATTCAGTATCCAGTAAAACAAGGCCTTATATTCAAATCAATTTTTAATGGGACAAGTTATTTTATATGTAAATTCACAGTGAAGCATTGTTTGCATCAACTTTTGCACCCATCAAGTCAATGTAATTTCATTGCATCTCCAAATGTGGCATGTAATTTGTTGAAAGTTGGTTCTCAAGTTTGCTTTGGTCAACACCCAACAACACAAAAGGCGTAGCAGTGCTGAATTATATTTTTATTTATTCAATTGAATGCATTGCAAATAAGAAAAATAAGTGAAATGTGTGCTTACGCTCAAGAAGTATTGTTCTATTCAATATACAGGAGCAGAATTTTCTGGTAGATTGTGTGCCAAATTGATCCAAGTGACTCTACATATTCCAAGTTAAAGAGTCAAGTGGCTAGAGCAATGGTTATTAAGACATGGCTCGTTATTTCTAATCTTCATCTAATTTTGTCTGGCCATGAGGGTGATGTAGCACTAGAAGGCCCGAATAAGAAGATGCTAGCTTAAGTTTTCTTATTATGATGTTTATGTTTAGGGGATTTACATTCATACCACCCAATTCATATGAATGTGCATATCTAACATCTTATTCAATCCTTTTAGGACATATGGTCCCGTATTGTCCGTGAGTTCATACAACTCGGGAAAGATAATGTTTTAAAAGGAAGGTGGGGGAGGAACATAATGGATGCTTTGCTAGGGCCTAAATTATCATTATCTTCCTTGGATCTCCGAGGGAGGGATAAATGGTTTTTTGAAGAAGAGTTTTGGGTTTGAGTTAGAGAGATAATTGAGTGAGCCCCCTTTCCTCTCTTTTCACCTCTATACATAAGGAAATACAAAAAATTATAAAAAATTATATCGTATATAGTGCTATGCCTATCCACCATGCCTTGATGAAAATGTTGCACTATAGGTGTTAGGAGGCATCATAAATAAGAATGGACGCATGTACTATAATATAATGATGGTCTTCTTTGGTAGCTAGTTTGCTCACAAGCTAGATCGACCACTTCAGCAGGTGGGCTCAGTTGGAGAGTGCCCATGTAGAAGTCCATCTTGGGTTCAGGGTTGTAGTTGAGTACTGTTGACCTCACTTTTGGTTGAGGTCTAGAAACTTCTTTAATAGCCTAGGTCTAGCCATAGGACTTTCNTTGTGGTGCTTGAGAATCAAGGAAATTGTGGAGTGTAGCATTAATTACTAAAATTTCCAGATAAGTTTATATTTAAAATAAATTTTAATTATTACATTCAGTATCCAGTAAAACAAGGCCTTATATTCAAATCAATTTTTAGTGGGACAAGTTATTTTATATGTAAATTCATATGGACAGTGAGGCATTGTTTGTATCAACTTTTGCACCATCAAGTCAATGTAATTTCATTGCATCTCCAAATGTGGCATGTAATTTGTTGAAAATTGGTTCTCAAGTTTGCTTTGGTCAACACCCAACAACACAAAAGGCGTAGCATTGCTGAATTATATTTTTATTTATTCAATTGAATGCATTGCAAATAAGAAAAATAAGTGAAATGTGTGCTTACGCTCAAGAAGTATTGTTCTATTCAATATACAGGAGCAGAATTTTCTGGTAGATTGTGTGCCAAATTGATCCAAGTGACTCTACATATTCCAAGTTAAAGAGTCAATTGGCTAGACCAATGGTTATTAAGACATGGCTTGTTATTTCTAATCTTCATCTAATTTTGTCTGGCCATCAGGGTGATGTAGCACTAGAAGGCCCGAATAAGAAGATGCTAGCTTAAGTTTTTTTATTATGATGTTTATGTTTAGGGGATTTACATTCATACCACCCAATTCATATGTATGTGCATATCTAACATCTTATTCAATCCTTTTAGGACATATGGTCCCGTATTGTCCGTGAGTTCATACAACTCAAGAAAGATAATGTTTTAAAAGGAAGGTGGGGAGGAACATAATGGATGCTTTGCTAGAGTCTAAATTATCATTATCTTCCTTGAATCTCCGATGGAGGGATAAATGGTTTTTTGAGGAAGAGTTTTGGGTTTGAGTTAGAGAAATAGTTGAGTGAGCCCCCTTTCCTCTCTTTTCACCTCTATACATGAGGAAATACAAAAAAATATAAAAAATTATATCGTATATAGTACTATGCCTATCCACCATGCCTTGATGAAAAGGTTGCACTGTAGGTGTTAGGCGGCATCATAAATATGAATGGACACATGTACTATAATATAATGATGGTCTTCTTTGGTAGCTAGTTTGCTCACAAGCTAGATCGACCACTTCAGCAAGTGGGCTCAGTTGGAGAGTGCCCATGTAGAAGTCCAGCTTGGGGTTCAGGGTTGTAGTTGAGTATACATTTAGTTCTATAATTCTTTTGGCTCGTCGATTAGAAATTGTGAGAAGAACAAGGGAATGGATATATTTAACTCCATATGATTGTGAGAATGATCCATACTCGTCATGATTTAGTTTAATCCAGGGGTGTTTGAGGCATAAACACAATATAATTCAGAGATGAACTTCCCTTATCTTTGTCGGCTGTAGCTATGAGAAATTGAGCCGCACACAATTGCTATTGAGTTTGAACTAGCCTTCTCTTGGGGCACTTTGTGCTACATCTTCAGGGAGCAGTCTCTTTAGACATTAGGAGAGTGCAAACAGTTGGTCCCGAGGGCCTTGGCTCTCCTTCAGGATGAAGTAATTTGAAATCTTTGGTTTTGCCTGTTAATACCTGATGGAATTATAACCTGCTCTTGATGGTACTCTAGGGGTATGGGTGTCTTCATTTTGTCATTGAATAAGTGTCGCATCATGTTCGTGGCGTGCGAACGTCCATTCCCATGTTGTTGTGCTAAAAGAGAGAAAACAAAGCGGAGCATTAAAAATAGTTGTGGTTATAGAATTTCTATAAAATGTCTACTCACTTCTAGGTTTATAGAAGGGTTTTGGAGTAATTGTAATTTTTTTGTGGTATAATTGTACTTTTCAGTTCTGAATAAGAGTTGCTTCTTGCTACGAGCCCAAAAAATTCTTTATCTCTCGCGTTCTAAGATGAAGACGATCATTGTCGATAGGATAAAGATTTCAAGAGAAAACCTTTATTACAAACTTCTTTGCATAAAATAGATGCTTCTATAATCTGAAGAGAAAAGGTCACAAAAGTGGATTAAGTCTTTTGAGGTATAGATTATCGGGAGGGAAGGTGCTTTTCACGACCTCTCCGCAAGGACCATTGTTGTTTCAAATCCATTTGTTGATGACAGAAATAAGGCAGTCATGGACAGTGGGATTCTGCTACTCGTTGGGAAGGATTCCTTTTGATTTGAACGATCTGATGGAAAATTAGACCTCTGATTTGTTATAAAGGCAGAGGGAATCAAATTTAGTGGTCTTTGTTGAACTCAGGTCGGGCGGTAAGTGTGTTGTGCTTTTTTTTTTTACTTTCAGGCATTTGTACCATTCCATGTATGAACTTCTGTATCATGTTGAAATGTAAATCTATCTGCCGATCAACGACATGTTCTTGTTGCGGTCTTTAGTGAGTCGCCTGCAATTGAAGATGTCTCTCCGACAAATTGTATCGAGGAAGGTGGAGTCCTAGGTCATGGTGGTAATGATTTGTTCTATGAAGATAATGCAACAATATTTTATCAAATTAAAGTTTATTTTCTACCCTAGTATGATCTCTTACTGCTTGCAGAGAAGTCAAAGGAGAAGAATGTTGAGGGCTCAGAGCCAGTTGTTGCTGATGCTGAGATCATATCAAGGCTGGTGGTGTCGGTTGCCAACTAGATCTTCAAGGGGGGTGTTGTTTGGATCTCCGAAGTGGCGTTTTCTTCGATTGAAGGAGTCTGGAGGCCTACAGGGTTGGTGACGAGTACTTCACACAACTTAGAGATGGTCCAACATATAGAGCAGAGTAGCATGAGGGAGCACCTCGCCATTTTGGAGGAGGATTTTTTGGATGCCAGGAAGCTCATCATTGATCTTGAGGCTAGAGAGGTGGTGGTTTATTTGAAGTCACGCAAATGGCTTGTCGGATTGGATGTGAAGTTTGAGGAAAGTTCCATTGACTCCTGGCGGAAGCTAGAGGTGACGGACCGGCAGTTAGCTTGCCTCTGTCATAGTCTTGAATTGGGCAATCTCGATAGCTTTATGTCTAGTGGTTGATTAGTTCTTCAACATCTTCTTCCATTAAGAGCTAATACTTCGGATGATGTCAAGAACAATATCTTTTTTATATCATAATAATGTGTCATCTTGTTGAGATAAGTTTTGTTACGCCCACTAATATGTAGTCTATCTTTGTTATTGTAATGGTTGTGATTTTTTTAAAATGAAAACATGGTCAAACAGTTCAGTTGTTATATTAAACTTCTTATTGTTAATTGTCCTTTATGTTACCATTTTTTATGAACTACAATTTATAGTTTATTTGAGATTTGTCTCTTTATTCCCCAGTTAGTAGTATCGAAGCAAAACGACTGTGCTTTTATTATGAGGGAGTCGGAGGCACTGTTGGCCTTTCTACTTCTCAATTGTTCCTTTGTGAGTGTTATTTTTTCTTTTTATCCGACTGTGTCACCCATTTTAGAAAAGAGTTGTTCATCCTTTTCTATTGATTAGGCTTCTAAAGGGGTTGCAAATAGGTAGCAAGGCACCGTCTGAAGCACAATAAAGATATGTTTTGATAATGTAGTGATTTTGAGATTGGTGAGGATGAACAAAACTCCCAACACAATCAATTAACGTGAGATATGTTTCTTCTTATACGAATTTAAACTTGGTTTTAGTTATCTTTTGTATAAATTTTATGAAATATTCCTGATATTGAGTGTCAGATCTTGTGAATTGAAGTGAGATAAGAGTGCTACTTAGTTTGACACAAGAATGACTTTTTGATGGTGGGTACTCACCCATAGCTTTTCACCGTAATATGGTGATTTGTTTGATAAATTTAAAGAAATGACGTAGGACATCAGACCAAAAGATCATCATGTCCCACTGAAAAGTATGGCGATTGTATGTCAATGGGCATACACAGTTGTCCGGTCACTTTGCTCCTTGCAAGTGAAAAGTGGGAGCTTGAATCAGCTTGTGCTTAATTAAAGGAGAGGAATTCATTCTAAGGTTTAAACTTGCTAAACAATAATTGGAGTTGGTGGTTCTTAGAAAAGAAAGCACCGCACTACAAGTTAAAATGGCTGAAAATGTAAACTGGAGTGCAGTTCTTAAGAGGCAAGTGAAAGTGTTGGTTGTCAATTTAGAAAAGCTATGGAAAGAGTTGAGTGAAGCTGGATCAACCTAGAGTGAATTAAAAGGGATGCTATAAGAATTTATGAGGCGGATAAAAAGGTGAAATAGGATCTTTGTCTGAGAGACACAGAACTTATGGAACAAATGAAGAAATCCAAATAATGTCGTGAAGAAGCAGAGGGGCTTCGAATCAAGATTGCTCGCTTGAAGGAACAACTAGAGGGCAATCGACTAAGGAAGTGTTCCTCGCTAGCCTCATTGAAATCCTAGCTTGTGAAGATCTTTAGATGGATTATTATGAGTGGGCATTTGAGTATTTTCTGGGAGTCTTTGTACACTGAGACATTCTTTCCCTGGAATGGTGATACAAAAATCATGTCCTCAATCTCTCTATGAAGCTCCAATATGAGGACACCGACAAAAAATGGAGATAGTAGCAAACATGTTACCTCTGACAACTTTAGTGAAGTGGAATGATCCGCTCCAACGATTATCTCAATAATGTAAGTCCTGGTAATGACACCAGAAACTTGATTCGCTCCATATCAAATTAATTGAGTTCTTAAAATTAAATATTATTACTCACTGAGGTTTCTCATGCAGGTATACGTATCTTTTCAGTAATATAAGGCTTTATTGAGTTCAGATTGTAAATACCACAGGGAAGGAGGTAGCAAGTCCCTTAGGCTAAGTTCTAGTTTACTACGCTAAGATCTTAGTTTGGAATGCAAATTAAAATAATTTTTATAACAATTACTTCTAAATACAACATAAAGTTTAAAGCTAAACATATCTATATCAATTGGTTTGGTAAATTTCAAGATATGAAAGCTACATTTCTCTTGTGATTATCTGAGTGGATTATATGATCAAATACTAAGAATTGCTAATATGACTAGTGACAAATAGTAGCAAATATCATGTTTACCCTCTTCCGAGTGCGTAAAGAAGTGTGGTTTAACTTGTGAAGTGTTTCTGTCTGTCACCCTAGAAAACCCCAAGTTATACCCATCAAAACCTATCTCTCTATTTATTTGCATTGCTTTATAGAGTACTTTTCCTTCACCCACTATTTCAACGTGATCACCCTAGTTGTTCATGTCATTGCTCTTCCGAGTCTTTATAGGTTCACAACAAATTTTAGCAATTCATATGACCAATACAAAAAGTAAATGAAGCATAGAAGGAAAGATTATCACATTAGTATTAAAATTCAATTCTAAAAGTATTCAACACATTCTACAATTCCTACCTATTCATCACAAGAGAAAAGTAAAAGAAATCTACTAAAAAAGTATGAAGATTACAATAGAAAACATCATCATTTAACAAAACAAATAAACTAAATATGTGTTTACAACAAGTCTAAGACAAATGGAAACACGATACTTAGTTTTTCTCCTCTGAAAAGAGTTGAAATGTTCCTCTAACAATGGAACCAAGTCCTCCCTGCAATGCTGCAATGCTTCCCTTTATAGATTTCTCTCTAAACCCTTCACCAATCTCTCAAGAGAAGTGAAAATTTACCAACACTAGATCTTCGTAAGACTCCTTGGCTTCTCTCCACTTCTCCCTCGTTGTAGAATGCTTCATCCCTTCTAAAAATCTTCATTCAAACTGATTAAAACCACCACATAACTCCCCAAATCGTGGTAAAGCAACTGCAAAAAAAACGGTCGCGCCTTGGCGCCTAAGCGCTGGCCTCTCGGGTTGTTGCACTAGTTCTAGCGCCTAAGCGCCAATAAGCTGGCGCCAAGGTGCTTGGATGGAGCGTCTTGGCCCCCAGAGTCTAACGTTTAGGCGTCAGGCTTACTAGTTCCAATATGCTCCATTTAGCTCCTTTTTACTCATTTTTAACTTCACTTCGCTCCATGTGTCATACCTATTATACCTACAAGGAAAACACAAGAATACCCTTCTTTAAATTGCAGTTTCATCCGAAAACAAGTGTAAAAGACAAAAAAAATTAAGCATACTTTAGGACACATCAAAATCCCTAAACTTAAATGTTACTTGTCCTCAAGTAACACTACAACTTTAAAAAACTAAATTTTATGATTTGAGGTAGTGAGTTTCTTCAAAATTTCTTATAATTTTGCCTCAGGAATGCTATAGTGAAACCTAAAGCATATTTAGTATTTAACTTATGAATTCTGATTTTCTATCTACTTCAAATATAATTTTAATTTGTCAAACTTGGGATTTCTAGAAAGTATAAAATCAGAATTTAAGTATTCTATTTGTCAAAATTTTGCTAATACTTTTTGGAATAAAATTAAGTTTAGGATTATATCTAAGTCTTTTTCCTTAAGAAGATTCAAGTGAAACCAATTTTTTATTAGGCTTCTCCTCAAACTTCTCCTCACTTTTATATAATTTTCTTTCTTTCTTCTTTTTCTTTTTCTTTCAGGATCTTTTTAATTCTTTTTTACTTTTATATGAGGATTAATATATCTGGATAAACCCTAAATAGTTTTAGATTTCACTATCCTCCTCCTAAAGTTAAATCTCAGTACTTTCCTGCACTTGAAAGTTGTAAGTATTAGCTTGAAAATAAGTTTTAATAGAGTCTAAATTTTTTTAAAGTGGAAGTCTAAGTATCCTATTTTTCAAAAGTACAATTCTTTCCTACTATAAATAGTAAAATCATATTCATATTATCTCATACTAAATAGCTTAACTCTAGCACAGTCTTTTTAACCAAACAAATCGAAGTCTTTTATAATATCCCCAAAATCAAAATTATAGTACCCTTAAGGTAAAACCACATACCACAAGTCATTTTAAAGTGATATCAATTTTATATGTAAGCTTCCCCCTCAAACTTGATTTTTAACGTGTATAACAATCAGATCAGAAATATGAGCATGAAGAAAATAGATTTGAATTTCTTTCCACCACAACTTATCATGAAAAATATACAAGTATAAATAGAAAAGGATAAATATATACTAATCTTGGACATGTATAACATTAGCATCGGAAGAAATGGTCCAACACAACAGAATAAAAGTAAATACATTAATACAACAGTAGCAGGGAAAAATAAAGTCATCAGTACATCACATAAAAATAAAAATAAACATCAAATCTACCTCCTCAACTTTAGCATTAACAAACTTATACTTATCAAAAGAAACCTTAGTCATTCCCCCTTTGATTTTTGGTGCCATAATAAGGGTGAGATATGCAATCAAGGTGAGGTAAATCCAAATGTACGATGCAAATGCACCCACAATGCAAGTTAAAGGCTTTAATCAATTCTCCCCACAAAGATCTTCTCCTCCACTGATTACCCAAAAATTTTCAAAAAATTCCCAGATGAATATAGAAATGCAAGGCTAAGATTTGGAATTTTACCTTTAGTGCATCAAGAATGATCCCAAATGCAAGAGAAAGAAGAACCCCATGTATTACCCTCGATTTGCCAGAGAAGAGTCATGGAAAAATTTTGTGCAAATAATGACCTAAATCGGAATTGTCGGGCTGGTTTTTGGGAAGCAGATGGTCTGGCGTCTAGGCTTTGCGATATGGGCACCAAGGCGCTCGAGTGTAGCACCTTGGCGTCGGGTTATTGACACCTAGGCGCTATTCACATCATGACATTTTGATGTTAGGTGTCCTTAGTCCTTAGTGCTCTTACTGAATTGGGTTTAAATCATTTAAATTGCATACATTGATCTTTCTTAAGTCTTAAATCACATTAGAAAACAAACAAACATGATAGATCAATGAAATTTACTCTTCCTCCTCATCACACCTCCCTTCTTTACTTCCAATTTCTAACGAAATCTTCTTCTAGAGAGGTATTGGGTGCTTTTAGATATTTTATTCGGGTCAAACTCGAAGACAAAATTGACTTTGATATATTGGCTTATGTGTAGCTAACTTCAGGTATTACCTCATCTTCTAAAATATGCTCCTCTAACAATAAATAAGAATATGGGCAAGATCATCCTCATGTTCATCTACAAGCTGCTTTATTGGACCCACCTGATGATAAACGTGGTCAGATGAAGGAAGTAATAGAATTGAGATGGACTGTCCTATGTCCAAACTCAGTATATCTCCAATAGTTCCTTAAGTTAGATTGAGAACTAAGATGTAGTGGGCTAGTTAATCCAACTATAACTAGTGAATAAATATAAGTCTAATCACAACGAGAAGCTAAGGAATCATCACTCTCAAAACTTACTAAAATCAAAGCAAATTATCACAAACTTAAACATCTCAAACAACATTCTAATCCACAACAAAGAATAACACAACACATTATAAACTCAAATAGACACACCAATGCACACCTTGGGTTGCCTCCCAAGAAGTGCTTGGTTTAATTTCGTCAGCTCGATGAATCGAATTTTTTACTCAAGTTGACCTAACATTAAAACTTCATTAATTATAGACATATTTCCACCTATGTAATTTTTAAGTCTTTGTCCGTTAACTTTAAATATCTTTCTACTTTTAGGATTTTTAATATCGATTGCACCAAAATGATAAACTTTAATTACAGTGAATGGCCCCGACCACTTGAACTTAAGTTTTCTAGGAAATAATTTCAATTGGTATTGTATAGTAAAACCTCTTGTACAGGTTTAAAATCTTTCTTAAGAATCTTCCGATCATACCAAATTTTCAACTTTTTTTTATAAATTTTTACATTTTTATAAAATTCTTGTCTAATTTCATCAATGTCATTTTACTACAATAATCTCTTCTCACTAGCTTCTTCCAAGTTATAATTAAATTCTTTAACAACCCAATAAGTTTTATATTCTAATTCTATTGGCAAGTGACAAGTTTTTCAAAAAATGAGTCTATGAGCAGATATTCCTATAAGAGTTTTTCAAGCAGTCTTATAAGCCCATAATGCATCATCTAGTCTTACAGACCAGTCCTTTCTTCTAAGATTGACGGTTTTTTCTAAAATCCTCTTGATTTCCCTATTAGATACCTCATCTAAAGCAGTGGTTTGAGGATGATAAGTTGTTGTTGTTCTATGTTTAATTCCATATTTAACAACTAGTTTCTCAATTTTTCTATTTTTAAAATGACTTCCTCCATCACTAATGATCACTTTAGGCATGCCAAATCTACTGAAAATATTCTTCTTTAAAAATTTAGGTACACTTTGAACATCACAGTTTGGAAGAGCTACCGCCTCAATATATTTTGAGACATAGTCCACAATTATTAAAATATATAAGTTTTCAAATGGTGGTATAAATAGTCCCATAAAATCTAAACCTCAAACATAAAAAATCTCAATTTTTAAAGTAAAGTTTAGGGGTATCTCATTTCACTTAGATATATTACTTACTCTTTGACATCTATCATAAGTTTTTGAATATAAATTCACATTCCTAAACAGAGTAGGTCAATAAAATCCATATTGCATAATCTTAAATGCAGTTATATCAACACTAAAGTGTCCCCCAAACTCAGAATCACAACATTTTTGAATAATTTTATGGGTTTCTTCTAAAGATACACATCTTCTGATAACTTGATCTTTGCATTTTTATATAAATATGGGTCATCTCAAAAGTAAGATCTAACATCATGAATAAAATTTTTTCGTTGACGGTATGTTAATTCATAGGGCATAATATCACTAATAATAAAATTCACTATGTCAGCATACCACGAAATGCACCACTCAGTAACAATATACAATTGCTCATCAGTGAAACTTTCTTTAATTGCATCTTCATAAGTATAAGAAATTCCCTACTCTAATCTAGATATTTGGTCAACAATTTGATTATTCGATCCTTTCCTATTAACTATTTTGACATCGAGTTTCTACATTAGAAGAACTCATCTAATTAATCTTGGTTTAACATTCTTCTTTGACATAAGATATCTAATAGCCGAATGATCGACATGAACAATACATTTAGTTCCAATTAAATAAGATCTAAATTTCTCTAAAACATATATTATTGCCAATAATTTCTTCTAAGTGACAGTGTAATTAATTTGAACTTCATTAAGAGTTTTATTGGTATTGTATATAGCTTTAAAATTTTTATCATGTATTTTTTCTAACACTATCCCAATAGCATAATCACTCACATCTTACATCAACTCAAATGGTCTCCCCTAGTCAGGCGAGACTATAATATCAGCAGTGAATAATTTTTCTTTCAATAAATTGAAGGCATTTAGGCAATATTTGTCAAAATTAAATAAAACATAGTTTTCTAAAAGTTGGCATAGAGACTTGGCGATTTTGGAGAAATCTTTTATATATCGCTTATAAAATTCAGCATTTCCCATAAAACTTCTAACTCTCCTCATAGTAGTAGGTAGAGGTGGTTTTTCAATTACTTGAATCTTTGTTGGGTCTACTTCCATGCCTTTTTTTGGATATTTTATGTCCAAAAAAATACCGTCTACGACCATGAATTGACATTTCTCCCAATTAAGAACAAGACTAGCCTTTTCACAACAATTTTTGACACCACTACATTTAACACATTGTTGCTCTCTATGAATTGAACTATCACACCTAAGCTTGCATAAATGAAGCCCACAACTAGTTTCTCCCCATTTCCATCCAGTCCTCACCGGTGAATGCTCTCGATTCATCTCCAGAATTATTCCTTATTGCCATATTCAATTTCAATACAAAATAATAACCCATTCTTGACTCCGTCTCCTTACTCTTGCTTAAAACATTTACCCATCCTTGCAATTTCCTTCTTGCTTGTACAACAACTAATATTCCAAAACTTCTCTCAATTCACTACATCCACTACATCTCATAGCCCCTTGGTTGTTATCTTAACCTGCAAAGCTTCTTGTAAAGTTTCAGCATGACTAAATGTAGTGATACTCCAATAAAGTTGTTGAGATTAGGTGATTTACCCTCAAATTGCCAATAAAGCTGTTTAATCCCGCCACGGTCCTTAACATTGTAGTGATACATCTCATATCCCAACAATGTTAAGAACCGAAGAAAACTATTGCCTGAGACCTAATGATTAAATTATTATTCAAATCTATGTTGTTGAGATTAACTTCAAATATTTAATCCACATTTAAAAATAGGAAATTTTTTATATGAAATAAAATCTCAAGCGTATTTCTCAAACAAATACATTGTGGTCAGTGGGTGTTTATATATATATATATANCTCAAAAGTTCTGAAAGGAAACATCCGAGGAGTCATCATACCTGCGGCGCTCGAAAGGTCCGAACTTTACCTCTGGCGCCATGGAAGTCTCTCCGACAGCTCCCAAGCCCAAGTTCTCCGTATATCAGAATCCCGCCTTTTCTGCAGCCCTTAACTCCACCAGCCTTCGCCCTTCGACAGCTACCCTCCTCCTCATCTCCGCATCTTTCCTTGCTGCCTCCGTAGCCTTCCTCACGATGTCCTCCTGGTTCGTTTTCTTCTCTCCGCCTCTATTTCCGCCCTCTTACCCGCCCAACATGGCCAATTTAGTTTCATTATCAGGAAATGCTAATGTAAAAGTTAATTTATATCTGTTTCCCTGCATACAATGAAGGGAAGAAGTGCTCGTTAAGAGATTAGCTGGATTCGACATTTTAACTGGCACAACGTGTAAGCTACCGGAACTTTCAACTTAGCATCATACCTCTTGATGCCCTACAAGCGTTTGTTAAATTTACTCTTTCATTGTCGCAGTCCTGGTTTCCAAGGCCTTACATGCTGCGATTGCCTTGGTGTTCTTAGCTACTTTGTCAGCTTTCATCAGGGCTTTGTCTGTGCTTAATGTCAGGAAGGCTTTGGCTGCATCCTCGTCCAAGAAAGTTACTGAAAATCAGAAAATCCTTACTGATCGCCAGTTAAGATTATTGGGTTTGAAGCCAAAGCCGACTGATAAGAGTGAAAAGTCCGATTCTGTTAAGATGCCTCCAATGTCTAAATCTGTTTCTTCTCCGCCGATGTCAGAGCCCTTAGTCCCAATTCGAAGGTCAGCTTCCAGCTGCACTCCTCGCTCATTACGAAGCAGGTCTGATCAGCAGATCTCCAGTGCAGGAAGGAACACAGTAGTGTCAGCCAAATCTCCTTCTTCAACGCCTTATAAATATGCCTCCTCACCAGCAATCCCGTGGTCTAGGCATAGCCCTGGAAGTGCTAAAGGAATATTAACAGAAGAAAAGCTGGAGGAGTTCTTGGCAGATGTTGATGAGAAGATTAAGCTGTCAGAGGCTAAAGCAGAAGGCACTCTTTCACCTACAGTCAGTGGGTTTGGAATTGTCAGCCCTAGCTCTATTTTGAGCTCAAGTAATGCTTCTGGTGCTGCTAGAAGCACACCACTGAGGCCAGTTCGCCTATCACCTGGTTCGCTTCAGAAGTATTCACCCCCAAAGAAAGGAGAAGGGGATGTCCCTCCTCCAATGTCTTTGGAACAAACAGTAGAGGCTTTTGAGAACTTAGGTGTTTATCCTCAAATTGAACAGTGGCGGGATTGTCTCAGGCAATGGTTTTCTTCGGTTCTGGTCAAGCCACTTCTTGATAAGATTGGGACAAGTCATATTCTGGTTTGTGACTTTCTTTTATCTAGTCAGGTTTATGGCTATGAAGCTTGTTCATTCTTAAACACCAGGGAATTTTTAACATTGGCTTGTCATGTTCTTTTTTATTTCTCTATTCTTGACTTTTTGGACACTCTTTGGCAACCACATTTGCACATATTTGACACAAATTGGACATAACTTCTGCCATTCCTTTATTTTTTTTGCCACGTCAGTCAATTTCATAAAAGCAAAGTTTGCGATTGATTATATGTATATCAAAAGAAATAAAAGTTTGGGAATAAAGGCTATAAGCTTTTACAACTGAATGCAATTCAAAAATAAAAAGTTCATCCCAAAAATAAAGTTATATACCTCAGTGGAATAAACTTAATAAAACATGAAAGGGATATTTATGATGAAGTTTCGTCCAGAGGTAGCAAGGGTCTCGATTCGACAATCAAAATAAAATAGAAGCACTACTTAATTGAACCACATATAAGACGGGGTCTTATGATTGCCCAACCAAATTTCAGAATACACCAAAATAAACTCATAGAACAGGGGTGGAACCACCATTATTTTTAGGGTGGGCAAAATCTAATTTTTTGAAAGTTTTGAGGCAAATAAATATAAAGAGGGAAGGCAAAATTACTAAATCACCTAAACTACATTAAAATTTTTTTTTTACTATTTATATAGATAAATTGCAAATTTTGTTGGGCGCAGTTGCCTTCCTGAACATAATCTGGTTCCANCAAGGGAAGGCAAAATTACTAAATCGCCTAAACTGCATTAAAAAAAATAATAATTTTACTATTTATATAGATAAATTGCAAATTTTGTTGGGCGCAGTTGCCTTCCTGAACATAATCGGGTTCCACCCCTGCAATAGAGGTGCATTATTCTCTAAAAAAATAAGTCACTTTCTTCTGCTGTTTTTTCTTATTAGCATTCCATCTTTTATTTTCTCCGTTTCTACCACTTCCTTCTTTTGAAGCATTTGATATCCCACATTTCATGCTTGTCAATATAATTCTATATGCGCCATTGTGCTACCAAAGCTTATGACCTGCCACATGAAGCTCTTGCAAATGCGGAGCTTGAGAAGTAGCTGACATTTGAAACCTTAAATTTTCATTTGCAGAAATTTGTTCTTGTGATTCATAGCACCCATGACTTCAGGATCACAATAGAGAAGGCTTGTTTTTTGCACAATATGTTCCTATCTTCATGTACCATTAATTTGAATTAATGAAAATTAATGTCCACTCTTCTTCATCGCTAATATTTTTCAAAATGTCATGTCACAGTTAACAGTTGTGTCCTATGTCCATATTTGTACTTCATAGTATACAAGGTTTTCTTTTGATTGTAACTTTCTTTTACTTGATTCTTAGGTTATGCAAGCAGCAGCCAGCCATGGTGCGAACATTACCATAAGCCAAGTTGGTAGTGAACCCAATAATACAACAATGCCTGTTAATGTATCACCAGTTTATGAGATGAGGGAGTGGCAACCCACAGTTACTTTAGATGAAGATGGATTTCTTCATCAATTGCATGCTTCTCTTGTGCAAGCACGTGACCGATCTGTGTGTGAGNAAATTCCTAAGGTATTCACCAGATTAAGAGTAGGGAGCAGGTCCATGCAACCTTCTTTATGTCTGGTAAAAGACCTTGTGTTCATTTAAACTTTATTATGTTGCTTAATAATCCCTCCTGAATATCCTGATGCTCAGTGAATATTGATGTCTTGATTATTCCCAAGAATAAGGTAAATATCATTTACCTTTTAATTTGAAAATTATGTGGGTAAAGACCCTAAAGGGGCAAAGTAATGTATTTAAGGATATTTAACCAAATTTTTAGTCCTAAGTGGACATGTGGTGTTTTAAAAGAGTTTGATTATGTTGACTTTTCTAATTCTCTTTTNGGTCAGCAGCAACAACAAATTGCATTACTTCCTCTCATACAACAGTGTTTAGATGCCATCTCTGAGCACCAGAGGCTAAAAACACTGATGAAAGCAGAACTAATTAAGGGTTTGCTTCCTCAAAGCACTGTACCTGCAGAGTTTACTGTTCACAGAGTCCGGGGTAAGCTTTCCTTTGCTTGTCGCTGCACCTCTTTAATGAAGTTAGTTATGCTCAACAGTGTGTCAACTCCAGTTTATGATCTTGATCCCATAGAATTCTATACGCTAAAGATTATAAAAGTTAAGTCTCTTGTAGAAGTTAAAATGGCATATAACAACATAGATGCAACGCCAACAACAACAACAAGCTTTTATCCCACTAAGTGGGGTTGGCTGCATGAATCCTTTTTCTCTATTGCGTCCTATTGAGTATCAAATTTCCATTTAATTTTAATAGATTAAGATCATTTTTTATACAGTTTGCACAAGTCTTTTTAGGTTTACCTCTGCCTTTCTTAACATAAGCTGAATTTAAAACATCTACTCTCCTAACAGGATCATCAGATGATCGGCGTTTAATGTGACCAAACCATCTAAGACGACCCTCTCTAATTGCTTAAACTGTACTATCTAATTGTATCAGTATGAATAGTACTAATGGATTAGTATGAATTATTAGTTTGCAATATAAGATGAGCTCTAAAATGAAATTAGAGAGCTTATTAAATAAAAAAAGCAACATATGGTGGGCGGACTTTATAGCATCAGTATTGGTTTTTAAGTAGTCTAGGCGAGTTACAATGCAAAATTTGAAGTCGGTAATATAAATTGATTCCAAAGCTAGTAATCAAAATGAGAATGGAAGAGAGTTGCGCAGGGGGTGGGGTGGCGCAACCATAGTAATGGGGATGGGGATGGTGTTGTGGCAAGTTAGAAGTGACTTATCAAAATTGTTATGTGAAACTCAATTTTTGTGATGATACTCAGTGGCTGTTCCAAGTCCTAGTTACAAAATATATATATTCTATGATAGATATAACTGTTGATGATGATAGCAAAAATTATAAGTGTTATACACTGCATATACTCTCCATAGTTTTAGAGCATTCATCCATGGTAAATGAATGTCTTTATACTCTTGAAAGAAGTCTGATTCAAGTTGCCGAAGCTTCGCAAGTGTCATCTATGAGTCTTCCAATGTTGTAGGACCTCTAGATCCCACTGTCAAATGTAGCAAACAAATCAGGATCTGAACAGGTCATTGTGATATAAGATAATGATGTCTGGGACGTGAAGCCATCCTTTGATGGTATTTGTAGGTCAATGTAAAAAATTGCTAGCAGAGAAATGCTTTAGGAAATATGATCACGATAAAAAGTAACGTTTGCTGCATCAAAAATTGGGGAACTCCAGGTTGAATCATAATATCAATTATATAAGCATTTTTATTTCACTTCAAGTTATTTTGTTAGGCTCTACTTATCGAACATTCAACTTTATGAGGGTACTGGTAGAAAAATTTTGGGTTTTTTACTTAAAACAATCATAAAGAAGATTTTTTACTTATTGCTGTCTCAAAGCATAGAAATTACGGCCTGAGGACTGTGTTGCGCCTCTGTCCTCCATCTTCGTTAGCTCTGTAGAGTTGTTTAGAAAGCAACCTACTTCCTTCGTCTGCTTTAAGCCACGAGCACTATACACCTGGGGTATCTCCTTGTTTGAAAGACTTCTTAGTAGAGCAAACGACTCTTACGCCTCAAGACATCTCTATTCCTGGTGTTGAGATCTTAGTTGAGCAAACTCCTCTTCCACCTCAAGCTACAAGCTCTATACGCATGGTGTCAAAATCTTAGTCGAGCTATCTCCCTCTTTTGTCTGAATTTGTGTGCTCTCTGCACTTGGTGCCATGATCTCCTCATTTGAATGAATTTTCAGTCGAGCTACTTCCCCATTCTTCATGGAGCCGCAAACTCTCTACACCTGGTGCCGAGGTCTTATCATTTGAACGGCTTCTCAAGCTCTCATGAATTTGCTTAACTTTAATGTTATTATTTGTTTTGACTTGCATCAACATTGTTTCTTAAATGAGCTTCTATAGTCATAGTGAATGATGTTGCCTTTGTTTATCCTTGGATACTTTCGTTGTTTCGGTATTCACTTTTTTACACCAAATACATCATAATATTAGAAGTATGTAATGTCATATTCAATGTTGACAACTGTTGATTGCTCGAGGAAGTAAGATTGATTCACTTTATGGGGTGTTTGGTAGCTCACTTTTAATAGAATTTAGCTATACTTTATGGGGTGTTTGGTAGCTCACTTTTAATAGAATTTAGCTATGTATTTCACCTAAATTCAGCCAAACACCAAAAAAGGAAAAAACTAAGTCCAACTTTTCGTTAAATCCAAATATCTCCCGTTTCGTCTCCTCTACGGCGTAAATCCAGATTTATCAAATACTAATGTGAGGCGGATTTCAAGGATTTACTCCGCCGTTGCTCGTGTGCTCATCTCCGTCGCATCGTCGCGAGCTTTGTCGGATTTCGCTGATTTGCTAAATGCTACTTAAACATAAATCTATAGCTACAACCAAAAACCCATAATACCACTTCAAATATGAAAATCATGAGAGCTAAAACATGTTCAAATTTAGAGACTAATGTTTGTTTTTGCATATTAGGCCATATAAGTGAAAAGTCTAAAAATATTACACTCTAAGGCACATTTTCAAATTTAAAATATGTTGACTTTAACTTTTATAAAGATAGCATTTTTGGAAAGCATAAAATATTCAGTTTCTTTAAAAATAGAAGAGAACCCAAAATCAGTTCTCATGGATGTTTTTGGCCATCCTTAGTCCCATCTCTAGGCGGCTTGATGTACTGTATCATTTCATAGATGACTACACTAAAAATATAAAGACCTACATATTAATAATGACAAATGGCACACGTACAGTGTATAACATAATTCGGTGTGGCATGGTGCACCTGATGCCATTTGTATGGCACGACATATGGTTAAAATGGTGTACTCTATTTACAATATGTATAGGCAATATTACATGGCATTATACACTGATAGCATCTGCTATTTTAATTAGTGAATAAATTAATCTTCAATATTATGTGTATATTTTTATTAATCTTATTTTATTTTAATTAAGGTTCAGGATTTAATTTTAATTAAATTTTAAATCAAATCAAATAAGTAAAAAAGCTTTCAATCTTATTTTTTTATGTGCTAATGTTTGATTAAATGGCTTTATTAATCTACTTGCAAGCTCATATAAAAGTTTGTTATTCTTGTTTCTTTGTTCTCATGGAATAATAGCCGTGAAATTTGACATTATTTTTTCTAAACTAAGATCAAACCTTACATGAACTATTCGACATCAAAATTTCTAGTGACTTTGAGGTTTTAAGTGATTAGATGTGTTAAATGGTTAAAATTGTTATATGATTATAAGAATAAATAAAATTATTTAATGCTGAGTATGTGCTTATTAAATTTCCTAATGACTTTGAGATGTGGTTTCCAAAAGTTCATTAAAGTTTATTTATTTATATCATCAATATCATCTATTGTTCGAGGTATTGAACTCTTAAACATTAGCATTACTTTCATTATTTTCATTATCATGATGGTTTATTTTTCAATTTTGTAGTTATTTATGTTTAAAGTATTTATTTTTAAATATTTTATGTCATTTTTTTAAAAATGTGTGCCATGCCACATGCTAATCATTACTGTTCCATGGGACTTTTGCGCTATTGTATGCTATCCACTATCAATAAGTATGGATTTCTAATGCATTTAATAACTTTGTTAGATGAAGAAGTATAGTTGAATATGACATTGATGCAAAAATTAAATTTTTGTGATTCAATAATGCTGGAGATATGATAGCTTAGATATAAGAAATTACTGTTTTAGGAGATTTGTTTGGAGTAAATGGTCTAGACAATGGAGTCACTGATAAAAGTAGTAGTAATTTGAATGAAGTTGATGCAACAAGTAAAGAGGTATACTCATCTATAACGTTTGATTTTAGGCTCGTGACCAAACCTTGGTTGGAAAAATGGCATGTCTCTCATATTTGAAAGTTTTTTGTTTGTTTTTCTTATGTGCACATTAATAATAATAGTCAAGACAGATTTAATTCAATGTTAATACTACAACAACTACAACAACAAAACAACAACAACAACAAGCCTTTATCCCACTAAGTGGTCTTGGCTACATGAATCCTTTTTTCCCATTGCGTCCTATTGAGTGACATATTTTCATTTAATTCTAATAGATTAAGATCATTTTTTATACAACACGCCCAAGTCTTTTTAGGTCTACCTTTGTCTTTCTTAACATAAGTCGAATCTAAAGCTTCTACTCTCCTAATCAGATCATCAGATGGTCGACGTTTAATGTGACCAAATCATCTAAGACGACTCTAATGTCTACCTTTGTCTTTCTTAACATAAGTCGAATCTAAAGCTTTTACTCTCCTAATCAGATCATCAGATGGTCGACGTTTAATGTGACCAAATCATCTAAGACGACTCTAATTTTGTCCACCACTGGAGCTACACCAACCCTATCACGTATATATTCATTTCGCATTTTGTCTTTAAGTGTCAAGCCACTCATCCATCTAAGCATTCTTATCTCAACAACACTTGACTTTGTATTATTGTTCTCTTTTATTTTCTCTGTGTCAAGCCACTCATCCACTTTAGCATTCTTATCTCAGCATCAATTAACTTTGTATTATGCTTGTCTTTTAAAGGCCAACATTCTACGCTATAGAGCATTGCAGGTTTCACAACCATTTTATAAAATTTTCTTTCAGTCTATGTGGTACTTTTCTATCACACAATAGGCTTGATGCATTCCTCCACTTCAACCAACCAACTTAGATTTTGCTAATAACATCCTGATCTATATCACCATCACTTTGAACAATAGGCCCAAGATATCTAAAACATTCACATCTTTTAATGATTGGATCACCCATTGTTATAACTCTGCTTCTGCTAAAATTACATTCCATGTATTCAGTTTTAAAAACAAAGGCCTTTAGACACCAATGTTGACCTTCATAACTCACGTTTTTCATGAACTCTTTCTCTAGTTTTATCCACAAGAAGAATATCATCAGTGGAAATCATACACCATGGTACATCCTCCTGTAAATGTTCAGTAAGAGCATCCATAAATAAAGCAAAAAGATATGGGTTTAAAATCGATCTTTAACGTAATCCAACTGAAATAGGAAAATACTTGGTCAATCTCCTTCTGTTCTTACACAAGTAACAACTCTAGTATACATATCTTTAATGACTTGAATATAAGTCATATCATTACATTTCTTCTCTAGAACTCTCCAAAGGACTTCTCTTAGAACCTTATTGTAAGCTTTTCTAAATCAACAAAAATCAAATGTAAACCCTCCTTATTCTTTTCGTACTTTTATATCAAGCCTCTCAATAAATGTGTAGCTTCCATAGTAAGCCTGCCCGACATATATCCAAACTGATTATCAGAAATCTTTGTATCACGTCTTAATCTATCTTCAATTACCCTCTCTGATAATTTTAATGTATGACACATCAATTTAATTCCTCTATAAGTTGCACACTTTTGTGCGTCTTCTTTATTTTATTAAAATGAGGACCAAAATACGCTTCCTTTACTCAGACATCTTTTTAGCTTTTAACATAAAATTAAAGAGCTTAGTAATCCAAGCAACTCCCAAATCTCTTAAACATTTTCACACTTCAATTGGGATATCATCATATCCTACAGATTTTTTACCCTTGGTTTTATTTAAAGCGCCTTAACTTTTTTTAATAATGCGATGAAAAAAATAAAATATTTTATTAATACTAACAATATTATGATCACCAAGGTCAATCGTATTTTCAGAAACTTCATTAAAAAATTTATTAAAATAGTTCACCCACCTATATTGAATATCTTCTTCTAAAAAAATACTTTAATTTTCTTCTTTAATGCACTTGAATTAATTTTTTTACTTTTTTTCTCTTTGTTTGACTAGTTTATATATATATTTTTCACTCTATTCAGTATCTAATATATTATAAAGATCACTAAAAACATAATTTTTAGCGTCACAAATTATTCTCTTAGATTCTTTACGGGCCTCCTTAATATTGACTTAATGTTATTGAACTGTTAATTTCTTGCTTATGATACTGATACTTTGGTTTTAGAATCTGTGACGTTAGAAATAATGAAATAATCTCATGCAGAAATATTATTTTAAAGAAATTTAAATGTACAAAATTTGAATAAGTAGGCTTGAAAAAGCGACATTCTTTATTGGACATGTTGAATTGAACGAGCTTATTAATTTTATTGAAGGACAGATCACACCAAAAAATATTCAATTCAATCCCAACTCTGCACTTCTGTTGCAAAACTCAAGCGATCACAAAGTCTTTAAAGCTTATTAATTGTGTTCTTTTCCTATANGAACGAGCTGCTGCAAAAAATATTCAATTCAATCCCAAATCTGCACTTTTGTTGCAAAACTCAAGCGATCACAAAGTCTTTAAAGCTTATTAATTGTGTTCTTTTCCTATATTATTTTGTTACTTACTGATGTAGATAACACTGATTATTTATGAAGAAACCCTACAAGTTAAAGATTCATCTAGGTGGGAGCTAATAATGAAAGAAGAAATATATCTGTTTTATGAAAATAATGTGAAAAAAACAAAGTAATCCCTCCACTATTTGTATGGGACCAAGATGGTACAACACTATGTAAATGTTAGTTTTGTCTCCAGACTATTTAAAATAGGGGCTAAAACAGTTACCTATCTTTTAAAATGGGGACAGTTCTTCTTGAGGATCATTTGGTTTCCATTTAAATAATTTGGTGACTAAATGAGCCATTTACACACTATGTGATTATTTTGGCCTTCTTCAAGCACTAAAGAGCACCATTTTATTCCTTTTCTCTAAAAATAAACTTAGAGTTATCTAAGCTACCTAAAGAAAGAANTACTAAAGAGCACCATTTTATTCCTTTTCTCTAAAAATAAACTTAGAGTTATCTAAGCTACCTAAAGAAAGAAGTTTTACAAAATAAATCCATTTAGCTAAACTACTTAAAGAAAAAAGTTTTACAAAATAAATTGATTTATAAAACTTATGAGGAATAGAATAACTACGAAAGGTATTTGATCTAATAATGAAAACCTTCCAATTGAAGGAATATATTGATTTCGTTGAAATTTCTTTTTTATGGTTAAATTAACATTTGTGTGATTGGGTTTAAATATTGTAGCTACAAAAGGCGATAAGAATGTTTTTCTTCATAATGATTTAAANCGTTGAAATTTATTTTTTATGGTTAAATTAAGATTTGTGTGATTGGGTTTAAATATTGTAGCTACAAAAGGCGATAAGAATGTTTTTCTTCATAATGATTTAAAGGAAAACATATATAGTTTAACTTAAGGATATTATTGTAAAAACTACAACAACAACAACAATAACAACATAGCCTTAATCCCACTACGTGGAGTCGGCTACATGAATATTTTTTCTCCATTGCGCTCTATTTAGTGTCATATTTTCATTCAGTTCTAATCAATTAAGATCATTTTTTTTACAATAAGCCCAAGTCTTCCTAGGTCTATCTCTGCCTTTCTTAANTACAACAACAACAACAACAACAACATAGCCTTAATCCCACTACGTGGAGTCGGCTACATGAATATTTTTTCTCCATTGCATTCTATTTAGTGTCATACTTTCATTCTGTTCTAATCAATTAAGATCATTTTTTTTACAATAAGCCCAAGTCTTCCTAGGTCTATCTCTGCCTTTCTTAAAATAGGTCGAATCTAAAATATCTACTATCCTAATCGGATCATCAGATGGCCGACGTTAATGTGACCAAACCATCTAAGACAACTTTCTCAAATTTTGTCTGTCACTGGAGCTACATAAACCCTATCACGGATATAATCATTTCGTATTTTGTCTCTAAGTGTAAAGCCACACATCCGCCTAATCATTCTCATCTTGGCAACACTTAACTTAGTAAGACTTGCATGTTCCTTCTTACGATTCTTCAAATANCCGACGTTAATGTGACCAAACCATCTAAGACAACTTTCTCTAATGTTGTTTGTCACTGGAGCTACACAAACCCTATCACGGATATAATCATTTCGTATTTTGTCTCTAAGTGTAAAGCCACACATCCACCTAATCATTCTCATCTTGGCAACACTTAACTTAGTAAGACTTGCATGTTCCTTCTTACGATTCTTCAAATAACACACCAAGCAAATTCAAACAAGGTGCATGAGCTGATCCCTTCATTTCAATAGAAGTAGACTTAACAAAATATAGTGCACACATACACATTTAATGTTTAGCAATTCTTTTCTGATTCCCGAGGATTACACTAGCATTTGGATTACATCTCAACTACAAATGATGATGAAATAATAAGCAATAAGATTGACGATAAGCCTTTTTTAAAACCAACCTTACATGACTCCAAAAGATTCTAAATAAATCATGCAAAATTTCAGCCCAACATAAGTATTATTTGGAGTAAATACATGTTTCAAATCTTTATTTCCAAGGAAGAAAATATAAATTTTAGAATAACTGACGCACCTAATTATTGAAACTAAAGAGATCCAAGATTCACTAGATTTCTATGTGATATATGATGCTGAAAGTTTCCTTATATTTCATTCACCTTAGCAAGCATTATGAACAACTCAAATATCAAACCAACAAATAATCATGAATCACTCTATTTTTCAGCAAAACCATCTTTAACATATGAAAATTATAAGTGATGTAAGGTAAAGAAAGAAACATATCTCTTAATAAAGATACGAACAACCATGAAATACAAAAAATCTCATAAATCCATTAGAGAAATCTCTGCAGAACTTTCTTTTAGATCATTGCAAACTTGAGAGAAAATTATTAGCATTGTATCAAACATAGAAAATAAAAGTATTTAAAAAAAATCCATAGGTCAACTAAATGAAGAGAGGATGAGAAAGAAATCTCACTTCCAAAAGCTTGGATGAAAGAGGGGAAGAAAGGCTCAGCTAGGGTTTGGAGAAAAGAGAGGAGGGAAAAGCGAGCGGTTGCGGTGCCGAGAGGGAGTTCGGTGCAAAGAGGGATAGGCGAGCCGACAAGGAGGGGGAAGAGGGAAAGTTCGGTCGAACCAAAAAGGAAGTTAGGAGGTGGAATAGAGTAGTCGTTTGGTCGCTCAAGAGAGGGGAGCAAGCTCTGGTTGCGAGGAAGGAGGCGGGGTCGGGAGGAGCAGGCAGAGGCGAGGGGTTTTTTTTTTTTTTTGGTTGCACGGGGCTTGTCGAGTGTGGCTTGTCTTGCGTGAGGAAGAGGGAGGCCGAATGAATGTTAGGGTTTAGGAGTGTTTGTGAGCTTAAACAGTGATTTTTTTCATGTGCATCGATTTGCGTGCGATTTATTCGTGCTCGAAACCATAGCAAATTTGATGTCCTTTTTAGGTAAAATCAACGTTCCGGACTTTTGGGGCAAGCTCGTTTAATCATCCGAGATCGTCCGGCAGCCCATCGATGATGATTGGGTCGAAAATGCGTCAAATTTGGTTTTATTTAAATGTGATCGTGTTCGATTATTTTGACAATTGATTTTAATTTTAATTAATAGTGCAATGTATGTAAGTGTTAGTGACGTGGATCGCAATGTTGATGTGCCTCGAATGTGTGAATTGTGGTGTTTATGCGTATCTAATGTGTGAATGTGTGCATGGACAAGCCATGAAAGGATTTCCTAAGGCCTTTTGATCCTGTGGGAGCTCTCTTTGGGCCTCCAATCGTTGGTTTTAGCCATTCAACCCAATACTAATAGCTTGTTCTCCAAGCCACTCAATCAAATGGTGATAGCTTGTGCCTCTAGCCACTCAGTCAAATGGGATGGCTTGAAACCATCTATGTGAGGCCTCCCAAAAGAATAAGAGGTGGTTTGCGTTTCTAAATTTGTGGGTCCCATTTCCAGTCTTCTAAGATAATCATTAGGAAAATCCTATGACTAGATCCTAGGCTCTAAGGAGAAAGAGTCTGACCTCATAAAAAATGAGGTCAACAATACCTATATCATTTCTAGTGCGACTCTTATAAGGATAATGAAGTTTAAAACCTCAGTTATCAATCTTCTTAGCCTTTTCTCCATCCCATTTAGTTTCTTGAATACATAAGATATTAATCTTTCTATGAATCATAATATCAACTAATTCCATTACTTTACAATTGATTTCATATATGTAATGTTGATAACTATTGCTGTGTAAAACAAACTGTAAATGATTTTATCATCTTGCTTTTATAGGGTATAACATGGTGATTATATGGGCCAATCCAATATCAAGAAAATCAATGGTTTGAAAAAATAACTGTCAAAGAAATTTGACATGTAGAACTAAGATTCTTGGAACGAGAGTGGATCATGACAAAACTTCCTGTGTTTTAAACTTATCACATTCTTCATACATCAAAAAAAATATTGCATAGGTTCAATAGAATTAAAGAAAAAAATAGTGGCATGCTACTAATTAGTAACTCTAGAATCTAAACAGAACATATATTAAATGTAATTGAAGAAAAAAAGCTATATGGCTAAATTCCCTTATACATTAGTATACATTAGTAAGTTTTTTGATGTATTTTNAAATCCATCTATATCGAAAAAGTTGACCGACATGTACATACAGGTAATCACCTGGACAACATATTTATCAAAGGACCCTACATCCCCACATTCAAAAATACTGCAGACAAATTGAAATTATAGATATTTACCTTCTTAATTTGAGAGGAGTGTTTATTTTCTTCCATTTCTTTTGTGGTAGGGCCCATTCACTATTCAATCATAGCAAAGAATTTAGACATTTGGATCAAGAGCTTGGACTCTTGGATCAATTTCTCTATGGCTCAACTTGCCATTCATATGCTTTCAGACCCTTATTATATTTCCTTTTTTTAATTTATTCTTATTTTGTAATACAACTTGAAATGTATATATACCTCATCTCTTATACGAAATAAAATAATAAAATTCTTAAGAGCCATCTCTATTCTTTTATTTTTGCATGAACAATAATTAATAGGAAATACAATAAATGAATGAATAAATAAAATTAATGTAAGATAATTAGAAAGGTGATCAGAGAACAAAAAAAACATGGATTGAGATTGTTAAAAATAATTGACAAAGAAGAGAATTAATACCTCAAGTAGTACTAATCAAAAATTAATAAAAATTGAGAATTTATAAAGGCAACCCAGCAAACCCAAAATCTATAAATAGAAGTTCCAAATGTCATATCAGAAGCAACATATCCTACAATTCATCACTATAAAGGCAATCTTCTAAAGATCCAACTCACATAAAATCGTAGCCAAAAATATAACATATAGGCACAAAAGAAGTAAAAAAGATTTCTATGGGACTTTGAGAGAAAAAATATTTATGATAAAAATGACAAATCATTATCCAATAAAATGAATGATAAAATGACCAAAAAGAGTTCCTAATTAGAAGTCAAGCACAACAACTTAAACTAAACAATAATAATCTAATTTTCAGAATTATTTATTTGTCTCTACTGTCCATTAATCATGATAGCCCAAATCCTTTTCAATGTATTCCAATCATCCATTTCAGTCCTTGATAATCAAAAAATACATTCTAATCATTGTAATACCCATAAAAAGGCCAAAACCAAATGAAGTCTTGGTGTAATTACCACAAAAATAATGGGAAAACACTTGCATGATTGAATCAATGACTCTTGGTTATTAGTGCACTGGTCTTACAAGTTTCACTACCATAGTACTTTAATTAGATTATAGGCGGAAAAAGTTGTTCAGTTGATTGTATGAATCATTGATGAAGCAATTCAATTGGGATTAATAGGCCTAAAGTTTACAAAAAATAGAGTTTGTCGCATTTTCAACCAACTTAATCAGAAGTCCTAAAAATTAGGCATTGTTCGACATCACTATGCTTTTTGTATACTTGGTTTTATTTTTAAAAAATATGTTTGATTAGTATTTTGAAACTTTTTATTTTTTTTTTAATAAATCAAGTTGTTTTTAAAAACGCGCAAAAAGAATATGCTTGACTAGTATTTTATCACTTTTTTTTTTTGCAATAAATCAAATTGTTTCTACAAACACTCAAAAAAAACTTTCGGTGTTTTTTTTAAAGGGCAGCCACCATAATCTACCTTTTTGGCCATCATTGCATCCATCACCTCTAGCCACCACCACTACCTTTGTTGTTGCATCAACCACCACCGCCGCCATAATGGTTGCCACATAGTCACCTATTGTCACTGTTATTGCCCACAGTGGCCACCACCGCCAACAATACCAGCCACCATACCCGCTAAGTCGCTACTACCACATTGCCCCCACCACCACATAAATTGACATATACCATATTCAATAAAAAAAACAATATGTATTTACAATGACAAACAAGTTTTTTATTATCAAAATATAAACAAAATAATATAAATTCAAAAACAAAAATTGATCCCAAACAGCCCATCTTTCATTCTATATGTAATACTTTTTGGAAAACAAAAAGAAGCTGATGAAAGAAAATAGGCTGTGAATGAAACTCCAAATGAAAATCAAACTAACAAAAAAGAAGTAGAGGAACTAAAGGCCGCTATTTCAGAATGTAAATTAAAGGAATGAAAGGCTATGTTGTAAGTTTTGCTACAAGAATTGTGTAGGAAGCCTATAATAGTTCCTTGATTTTCTTTTGTGCACGGGGCACTCAAAATTCTTGATGAATATATGTATAAAGTTCACTGAGAATGATGCATGAAATTTTCAGAAGACAATGAGCAATACGGTCACGAAATCAAGCCCGAAAGGAAATCCATGCAAACAATCTCTAGTATGAAAGACAATTGTTAAATGACTGATATTGGAAAAATGTTCATTTGCGGAATGAATGATTTAAAGACCATAATCGGAGCCAATAGTTACAATATTTAACTAGTGGAAGGATGCCAACAAACGCAACAAAAAAATCTGCATGAGTACAAGATTTGAGCAATTCCAGATTGCCTTCCAACCTTATAATACCATCGTTTTGCAATACAACATGCAATGGACACATAAGCCTAATGGAAAACACCTGAATGTAGAAGAAAACATCAACGAACTGAAACAATTAATCACTTCACTAGAATATATCTTAAATTAATACTATTTGTAATCTTCAGCCTGAATATTATATACCAATGTGCTAACAAGTATGATGCTAGATGCTAAATCACGGACTTCAGCAAGCTCAAAATTAGGCCTTAAAACTTAATGCATTGCTTTGGAAATTTACAAATGTACTGGCAACGCTCGAAATGAGAAAGATGGGTATATTATTAGTAAATAAATAAAATTAAAAAATTTAAATAAGTTCTTTTTTTATTTAATTTTATGCTCGTTCAAAGTAAGCATAAAGAACATAAATACAAATAAATTATAATAAGATTGTTGATAAATAATTTTATATCATTTTTTTCTTCTCATACCTGATTGAAAATTATAAAGATTTCAATAATCACACTAGGCACCTAAACAGACTAAGAAAAAAACTATTCTGCAGGCGCTCAACACATTGAAAGTGCTTGCATGCTATTTCCTTTATTAAAAGTAAAAACATTTGTTACCTTTTCATAATTTTAAGTACTTAATATTATATATTTCTTAAATAAATATAAGGTTTTACTAGGTTTTTCAAACTGACACATTGTCGTATTATGTTAATTTCCCTTCATATAATAAATTGAATTATGTTGTCCATCAAACCTTTAAAATCTAATTAGCTAGTATAAAATTATAAATTACTGTATCTAACAAGATAATCGAACTTTTCATGATTTTCAAGAGTTCAAATGTTACCCATATTTTGCTCTCAAATTTGTTTACTCTATTCAGCTCCAGGTTGGGAGTTTCATAATGAATACTTTGCCAATCTAGCTATTAAGATAGAATTGCACAATTTCAATAGCCGGATAAGTAATATCCTATAATTATTAAATGCAAATTGTAAGGAGAATTAGCATCCAATAATTAATTGTTTGAAGTTGATTCCATTTCGTTTTTTACTTAAAAAAATTAATGATTAGTAGCAGGCAACATTTAGAAATCAAATGAATAATTCTTTGAAATTATAACATTAATGATAAACATAAACAATTGAATAATTAAAAAGTAAATTCTGTTAAAAGAAAAATGAATTCTATCGTTATATGTAGAGAGTGACATATTGCATGAAAAATCAGTGCCAAAATATAATATAATAAATTTCATGCAGTATAATTCTAGAATTGGCAAGTGCAAAATAAACTGAAATATGTTCATAGATACAGTTGACAAGCTTTCAGGGATGTTAATACCCAATTTACTATCAAGCCTACTATTGTCTACAGACCGAAATTTTGAGAGGGAGAGCCTAATAATAGAAGTACTTCTAAGATTAATTAAAAAATTATATGTTCTGTCGGTCCTTTACGAACTTTGAGTTGTGTAATCTAAACCTAGTGCCTACATACCCATGTATGGGACAAAATCAACATAATCAGTAATTCATCTTCTTTTGTTTGATTTTTTAGCCTTAGAATAAATATTTTTTTTCTCATAAAGGGAGACTAAAAGTGGAAACATTTAGGGGATCAAATTATTTTAGAAAGAACATGATATTCAATGCATGTTAGCTTATAGGCTGTATAAAGTAGCTGGAAATTTAGTTTACTAACACACATGAAATGTTTAGCAAGAATATATTTGATAATAAGATAAGGAAATACATTAAAAACAAATAACGGGTTTGAGGTAATTTACATGTTCAAGTGATTTCATCTAGAAAGGATGCGTATAAGCCAGCAATGGATGTTAGGAAGGGCATTAAGTCCTCGCCAAAGTGTCCTATATTGCTTTGGGAATGAAAGGGGAAACTCAAGGATGAGATAGAAATAATTTAACGATAGTCTACTGACAGAACATGCAGTCTCAAAAAGAACGCAACATTGATAGAAATGCCTCGCCTGAGGCAAATGATCAGATCCAAAAGTTGAATAGTGTTTAAATACAAAAGTTGCTTGGACGAGTAGTTTGGCATCTAGAGATGAGCTTTTGCTCGAAGTAATTGTTAGCACCATAGAATTCTAGCTCAACTAATGTTGACATTTAAATAGATAAAAAATGAATGCTAATTTAATTTGAGCCATTAGACCTTCCAATTTACATGAAAATTATGCTTCCCTCATCTCCACAAAGTATTTAAATAGTTCACCATTTGACTTTGTGATACACTAAGAGTTTGTTTAAAGCACCTGCAACTGTTAGTAATACTAGCAGAACTATTGTTGTAAAAGTAGACTTGTCTTTTTCAGTTTTTATAAGTACTGTAGGTTTTTTGCAGTTTTAAAAAGTAAGACACGCTACCATAGTTTAATAGATCTAGTTGTTAAAAAGATTCACCATTGAAATTTTTAAAAGCAGAAAAAAATCATAGTAAAATAGAAATGCAACAACAATTTAAAACATAAAACATTGAAAAAGCTACTAAAAAAATCTTATATCAAGATCATCGTTATTTATTCTTTTTTTTTGGAACATATATGTCATGTTTTGATAAATATTATTTGATTTATTTCTACATCTCTTGACTAAGTCCACGCCAAAGTGTCCTATGTTGCTTTGGGGTTGCTCATAATCAAATAGAATAAAAGGGGAAACTCAAGGATGAGATAGAAATAATTTAACGATAGTCTACTGACAGAACATGCAGTCTCAAAAAGAATGCAACATTGATAGAAACGTCTCACCTGAGGCAAATGATCATAACCAAAAGTTGAATAGTGTTTAACAATAAAAGTTGCTTGGACGAGAAGTTTGTCATCTAAAGATGAGCTTTTGCACAAAGTAATTGTTAGCATCATAGAATTCTAGCTCAACTAATTTGATTTTTAAATAGATAAAAAAATAAATGCTAATTTAATTTGAGCCATTAGACCTTCCAATTTTACATGAAAAGTATGCTTCCCTCATCTCCTCAAAGTATTTAATTTGGCAAGCATATGAATAGTTCACATTTTGACTTTGTGATACACTAAGAGTTTGTTTAAAGCACTTGCAGCTATTGGTAATACTAGTAAAACTATTGTCGTAAAAGTAGACTTAGTCTTTTTTTTTTTTTGTAGGTACTGCAGGTTCTTTACCGTTTTAAAAAGTAAAACACGCTACAATAGTTTAATAGATCTAGTTGTTAAAAAGATTCACCATAGAATTTTTAAAAGCAGAAAAAAATCAGTCAAATAGAAATGCAACAACAATTTAAAACATAAAACATTGAAAAAGCTACTAAAAAAATATTAAATCAAGATCATCGTTATTTATTCTTTTTTTTTAACAAATATGCCATGTTTTGATAAATATTATTTGATTTATTTCTACATCTCTTGACTAAGTTGTGTTTGTTGAGATAGGATTGAGTTTGCTTAAGTCAAGCCAAGCTACGAAATTGGGTCACCTTTTGACGCAAGGCATTTGCGGCAAAAGACGCTTGTGTACCGGGACCAATGCAATCCAAACTAGGGAGGGAGCAAACAGTCCTAGGCACATCATTTAATATGTTTTAGGTCATTTTTGTTTCAGCTTTCTGTCAAGACAACCATCAACGTGCAAATTTTCCCTTTCAGGGTTGTATTCGAAGACAAGAAGGTGCTCTAGCTGTAACTTGATGATGTTTATCTATGCTTCCTTCATTCCCCGACCTTCATCTTGATCACCTGATTTGTTGTCATCCCCATCGGAACTGTTCTACCAGCAGTCTGACAGTTATCCAACCTCCGACCAACCCTCCAAAGCCTTGTTGTTGCCCCTTCCACCACAATTCTTTTGTCAATATTGTTACACCACTCTGTCGCAGCCCACTTGCTACAAACCACCCCACTTACTATCTGCCAACCACCTAACAAACCCTCTGTCACCATCCTCTGCTGCTACCGCCCCTCCCCTAGTCACCTCTCAACCATACAACCCTCCGTAGGCTATTCCCCCTCCTACCACAACACCACAACCTTTGATTTGCGCCCTAGTTGATGTTTATTTTGCGTGTTTATTGTTCTTTACTATTTTAGTGTGTGTTTGTTCTAGCCTTTACTTGCTTTCATAATAAAAGTTACATTTATGGTATCATTTGGAATCAGAGCTAGCCTAACCCTTGTCATATCCTAAAGTTTCTAACATCTGTCATACCAAAACGTATATCCAACCCCACCATAAATTTTCTTTCTCCACCTACACACACCTCCCGCCTATCCAACCCTAAACCCTAACGATGCTGGCGAGAAGATATTTGTCAAAAACCTGACCGAGATTTTACCATGGGTGAAATACAACGAAGACTCTGCAAGTGCTACATCAACTCGAGACCAATGAGGAAATGGCCATGGGAGAGGTCAAAGTTGATCGTAACCCTTGGAAGCAGCCATAATAACAGGTGAACACCTTTTGTAAGGATGAATTCAATGAAGAGGAGAATCGACCTTGGCATTTCGAAATTTAGTATCAAAGGAGGCCGATAAAGGAAGTGCCTAAAAGAGGGCACAAAAATCTAAGAGTTAGGGTGGACCTACCCAACTTCAATGGGAGGATAAATCTATATGATTTTCGCGAGAGTAAACAAATTGTTGAGTGGATCTTTGAATACAAGGATGTACCAAATGACATAAAAGTGAAGCTCGACGCCATCAAGCTGACGAAAAATGCCTCTTTGTGATGGGAAAACTGGAAGAGGGGGAGACGGAGAGAATAACCGCAACACCAAATTCTTCGATTTGTGCCCTAGTTGGTGTTTGTGTTGAGTATCGATTGTTCGTTCTTATTTCGATGTGTGTTCGTTATAAAACCTTATTTGCTTTAGTGATAAAAGTTGTATTTCTCGTTGTCGTTTGGGTTAACTCAGGTGTTACATTGTCAAGTTTGCCTTTAAATTGGTGTAGCTAGCACCAACAAGAGTCTAAGCCAAACCATGTCTTAAGAGGCATTTTACACTATTAAATTAATTAAAGTTTATGGATGTCAATTTTCAATATATGCCACAAATCTTGGAGTTAAACCCTTGTACTCAAGCCCAAAACTACCTAGAGGACATCGATATTCCTGAATCGATAAAACTATGTGGATGATATTTCCACTTATAAGAAGTTACTTCTTCTTTCACAGACTAAACATGATAGCTCCATCAAATTGTCTCCTTATAAGGTCAACCACTTGAGCATACTCTAGGTAGAGAGGTTAGAGTTTGAACTATTGTGTCTAGGTCAAAAAAAAATTTTTTCAATTGAAACATTTTGAAAATTCATTTAAAGCTGAGTTAGTTTGCCTTTCATGTTGTGATAAGCGAGCTTCAAAAATATGCTTTCAATTATGCTTGTAAGATGATACAATGATTTATCATGTCCCCATTCTATTTTGTGTACTTGGATCAAAGCAACCTTATTATAGGATTTGAAAATTTTCATTTTTTAAGAATAATTTAACTAGTATTGCTCTTTTAAAAAGAACTTCATATGTGTGATATACTTCAGTGATTATAGATTAGATACATTCAAAGTTGTGTTCTATTTTTCTTAGCATATACTTTTTAAACAATCTGTATCATTATCATTATTGGCTGAATAAATAAATGCCAGCAGCTTTAAGCATATTCTCTTCAAGGAATTTCAAACCACCTATGTCCATGAAAACCTTAAGTTCACCCCTTCTCATTCCCAATCCTCCTACTTCAATTTCAGCTATTTGTCTAATCGGTGAATTTTTTGTCCTTTTTTTTATACATGATCATACTAAGTCTATTTTTAATCACCCTATCTTCAACAGATATAATTCTAATTGTTCCTCTAATGTATAAATAAAATTTAGAATTTGTACAATTATTTTGCCACGAAAACAAATCTGACTCATATCAAGCAATCAAGAAAATATTAATGCATCCCATAAATTGCAAATTCAAAGTAAAAAAAAATTAAAATGAAGAGATATTCTCAAGACATTCATGATATGGTAAAAGTAAAACCTATAGTACAAGAAGCTAATAATAAATTCTTCTAAATCAAGAATTTTATGGCAAGAAAGCAAACTTTATTTGGCATAATATTCAAAATAAAACATAATCATTACAAATCTATTAAACTATATATGCCAATTAAAATACATCAAAATCATAAATAGTAATGAAACGCAAGTAATCACAAGATTTGATGTCTTCTGGATTTATTTTTCTTCGTAACGATCATTTTCCAAGACCTCCATCCAACTTTTTATCTTTCTGAATGGGTATATCTAGCTAAGTGCTCATTTTGGAAGATTAAAATGTTGATTTAAACCAAAGAGCAAAGTTAGCACATAGCAACACAAGAGTTTTCATTTCATTAAAATTTGTCAGGATAGAGAATCCCAAGAAGTTTAACCCAACAATGAATAGCAATATAGTAAAATTATCATTTATCTGAAGACTACTGCATTTCATGTAAATCAGCACATGATGTTCAAAATCCATAAAAACCAGGATAAAAACATTATTTATCCATCTATCCAACATTTCCCTTGTCCAATTAACGAATATCATTTAATACCATTGAGTGTCATTGTTCTTAGCATTTTGGTATGATTTGTCAGTGTAGATTGAATTATTATGGCACACAACTAATATTTAACAAGAAAAATATTACAGAAAAAAAAACCTAAAATATATAAGATTGCATAGAAATTTTTAATTATGAAATAAAATAAAATTTTGAGAAGTAGATAAGCTGTACAAAATGGCACTTGCCACTCTTAGTGAATATGGTGCGCATACCATCTTAAGGTTACGTAAAAAAGGCCTAAGATTGTATTTGTAATTTATTCGAAATATAATGCTTCATTTAAGAAAGTATAAATTGGGCACCTAGCACCTTGATGTTACACTTGTCAGTTCTCACTTACAGACAACCAAGCTTCAAAAGTTGGCACGGAACTGAACGAACTTTTCTTATTTTTTATTTCAATTTTTCTACAACCTTGGCGTAACTCATATGCGTAGAAATTTACAAACAAATCAACCATTATTGTGTGATGAAATTTAAAAACTATCCAGACGATCTAACAAAAAAAGACATATAATCTTTAGCTAAAAGATCCTCAAATGAATTGCTTAAGCAACCAAACAAATTTAACAGCAGCAGTCAACTCATCAGCACAAGAGTAAATAAAAATTTGAAAAAGCGAGCTCACCCTTTTTCACTCTCACAACCTTCCCGGAGTGCGAGCGGCGGACATGCCTCACCGGGTTTCCCGCAGCCACCAGCCTTCCGCCCTTATTGTTATTATGATCCGGTAGCAGCAAGGACAGCCCAGTCGGCGATCTCGGAGACGACGNGACATATAATCTTTAGCTAAAAGATCCTCAAATGAATTATTTAAGCAACCAAACAAATTTAACAGCAGCAGTCAACTCATCAGCACAAGAGTAAATAAAAATTTGAAAAAGAAAGCTCACCCTTTTTCACTCTCACAAGCTTCCCGGAGTGCGAGCGGCGGACATGCCTCACCGGGTTTACCGCAGCCACCTGCCTTCCGCCCTTATTGTTATTATGATCCGGTAGCAGCAAGGCCAGCCCAGTCGGCGATCTCGGAGACGACGAGAGAACCTCAACATTTTGCGCCGCAATCTTCATTACCTCTCTCTGCTCATCGGTCAGAAAACCCTCCTTCGGCGACGCCATCGCCCTTTGCCGCCAACCTAGCACCAACATCAGTCACGCATCAACACACCACAGAGGCCAACACAGATCCCGCCAGATCAAACTTCTAAACACCACTCACAATCGTTAATTACCTCTTAGAGAGAAACAGAGAAGTGCAGAAACCCTTGAAAATTTTGTTCGATCACTTCTCTCAGGACTAATCGATCAATGGAGTTCTTCGTCTTGGCTCGGGAATCTCGAGCCAAGACAGAGAGCAGGTTGCTCCAAACGAAGAATCGCTACTAAACCCTAAAGAATATCTCCGTCTCTTCACACCTTCCCTCTTCACTCTCGCCGTCGTATCTGAATCCCCTGTTATGCTCTCCGCCAGGCCGGGAGGAAATCAGAGAAATGGAGAGGCGTGGTATTTATAGCCGGACGATGCAGTTCTTGAACACGTCAGTCGGGGATGAGGATCGCATCCGGTGCACACGTGGCGCTTAGGATGTAGCCGCGGCTGGCGCGCCGCCGCAGTGTGCGCGTTGGGTTAGGGTTTTTGGGTCTCAAATCTGGGCGAAATGGCGTGCCTGCCCTTGATGCTTATCAATATGTTTATCCATGAACATTTTTTTTATTTTTTTTTTAATGAGTACTACTCAAAATATCGATCAATAATTTTGAGTAATGTTTTTTATATTTTATCAGCTATTATTTGAGAAAATATAAATACAGTTATNATTTTTTTAATGAGTACTACTCAAATTATCCTTTCGATCAATAATTTTGAGTAATGTTTTTTATATTTTATCAGCTATTATTTGAGAAAATATAAATACAGTTATNCGGGTCTCAAATCTGGGCGAAATGGCGTACCTGCCCTTGATGCTTATCAATATGTTTATCCATGAACATATTTTTTTAATTTTATTTAATGCGTACTACTCATAATATCCTTACGATCAATAATTTTGAGTGATATTTTTTATATTTTATCAGCTATTATTTGAGAAAATATAAATACTGTTAAGAATAACTATATTAGTGCAAACATACATATGCTTATAAAACCAAAATTGTCCCTTACAAAGAGAAATTATTGCCGAGATGGACGATATCAACCATTAGTTAGGTACTTGTGTACTAGCACCCAGTTGATTGCCTTTCAATCTCTAGCTAAATATCTTTTTCTAAGGTGGATAATTACTTGTGGGTCCAAAAATGAAGGCTGGTTGTGGGGGGAAAAAAATTATTTTGTTTGGGATTATTTTTTTTATTTTTTTATTTTCTATTTTTTAATCTTTATTTTTTTATTTTTTAATCTTATTTTATTTATGTTTTTGCACACAAAAATTACGTCGGCGATAATCATGAAGAGATCCGTTGATCTAGGAGACAAAAAAAGGGATATTGAAGGGTGGACTCGCTGACAGGAGACCTGGGGGATCAAAATGTTCGACCAAATGAACCAAACTCAAAGACAATCATTATAAAGTGAGTACATGGCACGAATCAAGCAGCTCGCCTAGTCCCAAGACAAATGATCACCCGAGCCTAACACTTCGATGAAATCAATCCCTATGATCTTATGGCTATGATAGGGGCAACCAATAGCCTTCCCCGAAGATCTCTTCATATAAAGACAGCCCTTAACTCTCATCAAAGAACTCTCATGGGTAGAGAAGCTGGCTCTTGAGCAAAGAGTCCATCACTACAGGTTATTTTGTCAACCAATCGACAATACCTAACTGATCAGTTTTATTGACTCCCAACCAATATATGATAGATCGACCAGTAGCGTATACGAATCTAACATTATGATAGCTAAAAGTGATTCACTTAAACTGTACGCCCGCCAAGACTTTCATAGCACAGTCAACCGACAACACTACCAAATCTAATCGATTGGCAACAGCTTGATGAAGTCCTACCAAGTTTAGATGACAGAGCCCGAGAGCAGTATGGTCTTGGGCCCATAGTGAAATACATATAATAACATGTGTAGATCCCACTTAAGTAGCGGAAAAAATATAACTTCACTTATAACACCACATTTTATATAAATATGGGGACATTTCATAAATAAAACGTTACACAATTTCCTCATTCTACTGTTCATTACCGCACGCACGCACACACACTCTCTCTACTGATGTATGCTTTATTTTTTGGGTGTATTGTACATGATAGATTCATATTCAACATCCCAAAAGGAATGATGACCATGAATCATGCCAGCAATAAGAAGAGGAGCACGATACGAGAAGAAACCCACCAAAAAGACTTCAAATATGGAGTGCACTATGGAGTTTGTATAACAATAGATCCAAGAGTTGATAAACCAAATGATGGGTCAGATGTTGAAGATAATTTGAGAAGCCACAACAAAGAGAAGGGAGCAGAACGCTAAGCAGGAAGTGTCGGCTTACAATGGTTGAAGGGTAACTAAATCCCTCAAAAGAGTAGGAGGTTCTCAGTACCAGGATTGTGTAGGGTCCTGCACTGAAGAATAGACAGCAAATTTGGTGTACTAAGGCCCCCCGTTAGCCAAAAAATGTGTTATCTTGACAAATTTCTAATGTTGAGCTCCCAGAGAAGTTCACAATCCTCTTGTAGGATTCCAACAAGGGTTAGACTTATCTGGTCAATTATATTACATCTTTTGAGCTGTCATCTGTCTATTGAGGATTACTGATGCCCTAAAGTGTCACATGTTCTTCACCATGCTTAGGGAGTCAATCACCGGGTGGTTCAATTGATTGTCGGCTAGAGTGATCTCTTCATTTGCCTACTTTAAGAGAATGTTTGTGACACAGTTTTCCAGTGCCTAAAAGCCACAGCAGATTTCACAGGCCTTACTGTAGATCAAATAAGGACAAGTTGAGAGCCTCTGCTCATTTATCAGAAGATTCCAAAAAGAGATGTTGGAAGTGCAGGATATGAAACTCGTAGTTGCACCTCCACCATAGCTCAGGGGTTGAATGAGGGACCCTTATACTATCCTATAAGTCTCCAGCAACTGAAGACCTTAACTAAATTGTTGAGGTTGACCAACATTCACATTTCAGCTAAAGAAAACAACTCCACTTTTACGTTCACCATTATAGAATCAGCCATCCATCATCTGTAGAAGAAGGCCCTTAGAGATGATATGTGAAGATGAAGGGAAAACTCACATCCTTCCACTTGGCCATGATATGAAGACAGCCAACCACTTCAGGACTATAGGGGGCCGACAGGGACCACAACTGAGAAGGTAAGGTGCAATACTCTGACCAATAATCAACTTGTTATCTTGAGAGACCGTTGAATGCCCATGAAACACCAAATGCCCCTCCACTGAGAGTCTCAATGTCAGAGGCTATTCAAAATAAGGAGTACTTCAAGAAGGCACCATCAATTAGAGTCAGAGCTTTTCTCTGGAACATAAAGAAGTATTGTGTCTACCATAGGGGGCCATGATGCTGAAAAATGTAGACACCTTCGGCTCCTGGTTGAGGAGTTGATAAAAGTTAGAAAGATCAAGAAATTTGTGGCGATTGGAGCAGCGACCCAAAGGCGAAGGAAGGCTCTAGTAAAAGAAATCCCATATGAGCCAGCTTGAGCGAATGTCATCCACATTGATAGATTTGTACTACCTATTTTTGGAGGTGGAGAATCATCCTGACAAACCAGTCTGAAGAGGCTCCAATTGGGAGAACTGTGTGCAACTGCCTTTGCCATGAAGTGCAACACTCATCCACCAATCACTTTCACTTATGTAGACTTGCCCCTAAGGGTAAATCCTTATAATGATGTCAGTGTCGTGACAAAAATGATAGACAACTATCATATAAGTAGTATTTTGGTCAACACTGGCAGATCCATGAACATTCTATTCAAATCAGTATTTGCAAAAAATGAACCTAAAAATTTTTTGGCTAGTGGCACCGGTTGACCACCTCTACGACTTCTTTGGTAAGAGAAAGGAGGCCTTAGGAGTATTTGTATAATTAAATAAAAGTATCAATGATATTATTTCTAATAGAAATATTACTTGTGTCATCTGCAACAATAACAAAACTGTAACATTATATAAACTAGAGAAATCTTCTATAGGAATATCTGAGCCATCAATAATGTTATGCTCATTACCAATAATTAAACAATCTTGAACATTAAGAAAGGCGTCAAAGGCCAGTTAACTCTAAAGGCAACATAATCTATAAGATTAACATTAGAAACCACATGATGAATTTCTCCAACATCTTCATTCATATCATTATTACTAGAATATAATTCAACAACAACATTAATTTTAAGATCGGGTGTAAAACCAGTACTAGAATTATTAACAACATGTATTTAAACATGAACAATAATAGGAAAAAGAAGAGGAGGTCTACTCCTACTTATATGAAATCTTTGTGTATTATTATTCTTGTTACTATAGGAGCAGATTAATGATTATTTAATATGACAAGATTAAGATTCATGAACAATTGTGGAACATGTCATATAGGGACTTGGTTTCACTCATACAACAGAAATAAAATAAATTCTTACTCATTTTATCTAGAGAAATAGAATCCATGAGATGAGAATTGATATCAATTTGAATATTAATTCTTAAAAAAGAAAGACGGGAATCTTTAGTCATTAAAGTATCAACAGCTAATGGAAAGCCATCTTTACTTGAAATTTTAGAAAAATCAACTTCATTACAGTAGCACAAAAGTAAGTTAGAGAATTTCACCCAAATGATAATTTATCTAAAATCTTCTTTTACCGACCTAAAATTAGGAGACAATCTCTCAAAGATAAATTGTTTTCCATAGATGAACCAAGGGCTATCCATTAAAGTCATTTCCAAACCCTCTTCACAATTAAATTTAAATAAAAAAGACCTTATGTATAAGATAATAGAGCAACCACACCTTTTAGTTTTTAGGTTCTATTAATAGCTTGTTATAAATTATCATAGAATGACGTCTTCCTTGGAGCATATCCAACCAAAGCCAAGTTCTGCTGCTTCTTGAACTTCAAGTTTAAATAAAGAAAACTTATCATGTGAACAAGAAATGTAAGACAAATTGACATTTAAAGAGCTGTTAATATGTGAAGAAACTAAACTCTTCATGTTAAGAGCTGGAATAGGGTCAATAACCGATCGAGAAGATCTAGAACCTAGAGGGAGAATCCATGAAAATAAAAAAGAAGAGCCAAAGAAACCCCAAAATTTGAAGGAACGCCAAAATAAAAAAGAAGAAAATGGAAAGAAGATTGGGTTTTCCCAAGAGAAAGAAAAAAACAAAAAGAAACATAAAAAGCTTAAAGAAAAGCTCGAATCCCTATGACTTCTCTTTATATCTTACTATCTCGCTTTTTGCAGGCGACGACCATCAAAAGAAGATAGGGTTTTCCCAAGAGAAAGGAAAAAACATAAAGTGAAACGCCCCGAAACCCTAGAGGGAAGCACGAATCGCCAAAGCTTCTATCTCTAATCAAACCCTATTTTGCCTAAATATATGCACATATGTAAAGACATTTCTATATATTTACATACATACACATTTCAATCTACTTTTAAATTAGTTTCATCAAAATTAAATTTGTCTCAAGCTATCTTTGATTCTTTTCAGCTTAATTTTAGAGATTCTTCAGTAAAAATATTATAAAGAAAAAAAAATATATATATATATTATCAACATTTGGAAAACATTTCAAGTCAAGCCTGATCCTACGGATGTTTGCATGTTGAATTTCCTGCGTTGCCAACCTTTTCTTCTCTGTTGACAACGACTACAAGAAACTATCTTGGCAAAACTGAAATAAGACATTGTGTTGCGTACAATGGTGTTAAAGTTGAATGTAATGACAACAAGCCTCATAGGGCTTATCATCTTTGTCTTTTCTCAATTATTTATAAAAAGAAATTGGGAAAACTCCATTGCCTTTCATGAATGTTGACTTTGAGGTGCTGCGGTTTGGCTGCAAGTAGGATTTAAGTCGATTAATTTCTAAACATTATTAGCAAGATATGTGTTAAATTCAATTAAGTTTTGGTCAACTATTAGCTACTTATTTCAGGATTTAAGAATTTATATGAAATATATGTTTTATTACATTAAGATAAAGAGATAACTAAGAACAGATATTAATTAAGATAAAAAATATAATTAATCTGTATTAATTTTTAATAATAAATTAATTGTTTGAACGAAATATAGATATTTAAATTTATTGAATAATATATTAGTCGAGATCAATGTCATCAATGATCATTAGTTATTGAATTATATATTTTCATAATTTAATCATCCTGATTAATAAACTATACAGATAAATAAATGTTTTATAGCATTCTTCAGCCACAAGTATAATATTTCTTGCCTTTACATGTTCTGCCACAAGTTTAAAATATGAAATTTTAAACAACTTATGTAACTATATATGAATATTGATTCGTTTAATAGTCCAGAAAGATAATACATGTGTTTCTATTTTTAAAGTTGTTCGTAGTGTTATGGAAAGCGCTGAATCTAATGATTGTAAATTAGGAAATATGTATATTAGAAAGATTGATATTAGATCATCTAATTTGAGGAGGTCTAATTATATGATATTTTCTATATTATGACATATAGTTAGAGGATATCTAATTACATGATCTTTCCTATATTTAACATAATTATAATTTTTATGTCTCTCTTATTTATAAGAGGGATTATAAAGGATTTGGGGTGTATATTGAATTATAGCCCCAATTGACTATTTTTTTCTTTCTCCACCCTGTTGATAATGAAATAGCCTTTCCCCATGGATTTGCGTTGAACCGAATAAATTGCATTTTGATTGGTCATTTGTTTGTTGTGTAAATTTATTTTTCACATTTTTTTGCCCGATAATTGGTATCAGATTCTGATCAATGATTCCAATAATGAGTGGTTGCGATTCCGACAAAGTCACGAACGCAAGACAAAAAGGTCGGAGCAAGCTAGGCTACAAGATCTGGGGGAGCCATGGATAACAACATTTCATCAGGTACTTTATCATCCACTACGATAGTGGAAAAGACTACAATTCATCAGGTATTTAAGCATCCCGTCAAGAGGAAGAAGACATAATTTGATAACATAGAGAATTTTGACATGTGACAATACGAGGTATTGGATGTGTTTTGTTTTTTAAATTTGAAAGAAGTTCTTAACAACAGTGAATGCCCTAGAGAGATATTAGAAAGAGATTGGTTAAAGATAAACAAAAGTGTTTGTGACCTGATTCAAAATTGTTTATCTTAGAAGATCAAATATGGGGTGATAATGTAGACTCCAACAAAAAAAAAATTGGAGGAAATTGGAGAACAAATACCTCACAAAGTGATTGTACAATCGTCTCCGCATGAAGCGTTGAATCTATAAATTTTAGGTAAGATGTGAGGTTATTTTTTATGAATACTTGAGTGATTTATAAAGCTTTTCAATCTGTTAAATATGGATGTGAAGATTGAAGATGATGACAAGTTACTTCTTCTATTGAATTCACTGCTGAATGAGTACAAAAAACTTCACAATAACACTCATTCATTGGAAAGAGGTCTTCAATTATGATGATGTGACCACGGTGTTGTTGAACCATAAGTTCCATCGAAGGGACAATGAGTCTACAAATATAGAGTTGACTGAGGTACTTACACTCCAATGTATTGGATCTGAGAGGAATTGGGCATAGAATGGTGATAGCAGTGATACTTCTAATAGTAGGAAAAGTCACATGGATGTGGTCTTAGAAAAAAATAATTTGTTTTATATTTAGAGACTGATCATTGGAAGAAACATTATTCAAAGTTGAAGGAGAAAAGAAATGGAGTTTTCTCTGAGATGAAAGCTAATCGTATTGTGTAGTGGAGTGACATGGTAGATTCAGATGTATCATTATCTGTATTGAAGAATCGCATTGCATTTATACTTTCAATCATGGAGACTGAAATTCCTCATCACTATAAAGAAGTGGTGGAGAGTCCAAACTATGATCTTTAGAGATTGGTAATGGATGAAGAGATGGAGTCTCTTTAAAAGAATTCTACCATTAGGGTAGTGAAGCTTGCTCTAAGAAGGAAATACATTGAGTGCAAATGAGTGTATGCAAAAAAAGAAGGATCTCATGAAGCTTATGTGCAATATAAGGTAAGATTAGTGAAAAAATATTTACACAATGAGAAGGAATTAACTATGATGAGTTGTTCTTCCCAGTGGTCTAGCATTCCTCGTTCCGGTTCTCTTATCATAAAATAGTCTAATTTTAGAGCAGTTTGATGCAAAAATTGGGTTCCCATATGGAAAAGCATAAGAAGTGATATATATATTACATCTGCTTGGATATGAAGTCTCAAAAGTCTTGGTTTGTAGATTGGAAAATTTTGTATATGGGTTGAAGCAGTCACTAACGCCTAAAATATTATGAAATACTAGCAATCACGTAAGTATACAAGTTGATTAAGTAGTATACTATACATATTTGAGTCTGTGTATCGATCCACGAGGAACTTATTTAATTTTCAAATTATGAAAAGTTCTAGTTTACTAGTTTTAAGTCCAGCTTGAAGAATTAAAGTTAGGTTAACCTAATTTTTTCAAAGAGTTGAAATCTGCTAAGTTTTAGGATTTTAACTAAGTGAGGAAACCTCTCTTAAATTATATCTAGCTATTTAGCCCTATATATGTGATTTCAATGTTATCAACCATTAGGAACAAAAATACCCAGCCCTTTCGAGCAGTCTTAAAAAAATATTGGTGGTTCATATTACAGTTAATCCCATAACCATGTAAAAATTCTTATGTGTCTATGTTTTCCTATGTGGTTGCACTACTCTATGCATAATATTAATATTCTTCTAAAGAAATGTATGTTAACAAAATCGTTCAACTAGCCTACTTTCATACTATCAAATCATAATCTATTTTAGCATCCTAAGTGGCCAGTTTAGGAGTATTACAAGAAAAATTTTATCATATCAACTTTATATAATATATAAATCAACTACAAGGATAGTTCTGATTTGCATAAGTTACCAACTCAAGGGAGTGAGAAATTTAGCTACTACTCATTTGAAAAAAAAACACAACAAGGAATTCATTTCAAAATCATAGAAAATAAATGTTAGAAATATCTCACCAATGATGCATCACTAAAATTCACTGTGATTTGTCTCTCGGAGTGCACAATACTCTCAATGTTGCTCTAAAAAAAGACTTGCTCACACTCAGGATAACACTCGATTTTAATTATAACACTCCCACTAATTCCTTGCTCCAATTGCTTATGAGTATTCTCTGGAAAACACCCTTCATTGTTGCTTGTCCTCTCCTATTCGCTTTCAATCTCTTCATCTCCAAAAGACTCTGTCACCTTTATATTTTTCCAATTTAAGCCATCACCCATAAAATGATATGAATTGAGATGCTTGAACCATAATCCTGAACAAATTGTTGCTTAGGTGTCCGCTGCTCTATTTTGTGTGTCCGGGCATCTATTTCTCTTGTTTTAGGTGCCCATGAGCCCAAAACTGGTGCCTGAGCATTTGTTTCTCTGATTTTGGGCACCTGGGCACTTAGGACTGGTGCATAGGGATCTAGATCTCTGGTTCCAGGCATCCAGGAGACATGTCAACCCACTTTGACTATGATTCATATCCTTTGACCCAAGTTGCCTAATTACATGTACATTGTATATACAACCACAAATACCATGAAAAAAATATAAACTAACATAAGAAATATAAAAATAACATGAAAATATCATACACATTAAATAATCTCAAACTTACTTATTATTTTCCTCAAAGTAAACCAATGTTTAGAGTTAGAATTTAAGAAAATTATTGGTAATTCAAGTTTAAGAATCTAGGGTCTTTTAGTAATGAAATAAGTAAATCCCTTAGAATACATAAATCTCTTCTTATTCTTAAGAATTCAAAGAAATCCCTATTTTTTCAATCCAACTTATGTTTATTAACCTTCTATATAATCACCCCTATATCTCTTAAATAAGATTTACTTAAGTAATTTTTTTCTCTTAAATATATATCATTTAATTAAACCAACTAATCAAAAAACATTTGTTAAGTCATTATCTTTTAAAAAATCTATGTTTTTAATCTAAAGTTGGAGTGTTACTTGGTTCTCTAACTTTAATAAAAGAGGTTATTACCACCTTTTAGACTCAAGCTTCTCCTCTAAAGCTCTTAAATGATTTTTTTTTCGCAATAGCTTTCTCTTTTTTTTTTCTTTTTTTTCTTACTTTCAAAAAGAATTGCTAAATCTAGTAAATCTTTTTTTTTAATAATTTTGAATACCACCACCTTCTTAAGCTAAAGTCCCAATTTTCTACTACTTTAATTCTAAATATTTAGATTTAAAAGATTCTAACTAAATTGATTTATTTAAATTGATTACTTATTAATTTTTTTATATTTAAGGATTTAATTTTATAATCACTCAATCTTGGTTTAAATGTTAGGAAATTTTATATGGATTAGTGATAAAAAAAAAGTAATGACGATTTATTAGGGAATTTCAAATAATTTTCAAATCTTACAAAAAAATAATGTTATCCCTATTGATTTTCTTCATCTCTTACCAAATTACCCTTGGGCATTTATTAAATCATCATTTTTATACATGGATTTATAATTTTCAAGCATTTACTTACTTCATGGCTCAATTTCTACATAGGTAGTCCCTCCCACAAATTTATTCTACTCTTCACATGCAACAACAACATAAAAGGGAAACGAAGATAGTAGGGTAGAAGATTAATGTACAATAAAAGAAAATTGCAGAACAATAATAGTAAAAACTATTTGATTCACATATCTATCACATTAAACATTAAAGTCACAATACATGATCACTATAGGAAAAAAAAACATGAAGCCACATAAAAAATAGACATAAATATTCACAAAATAAATATGCAAGAATACTATCAAGTTTTGGAGTTAGAAGCAAGTTATTCTTCATCCCGACCATATCATAAGGTTGCCATCTCTTAAATATGCATTTATTTTAACATCTTTAGCCTGACAACATAACAATATAACATACATATATCATAAAGAAAAACAAACATGTAATCACATCATAAAATCAAGGAAATCAAAAGTAAACACACTCAAATTCATCAAACCAAATCAATCATAAAGCCAATTCAACCAAATAAAATAAGAAAACACATGAGTTGTCTTCCAAGTAGTACTTTATTTTCTATTTTCAACATGACACATTCAAATCATTCCTAAGGTTTTCTCTTGAATCAGATTTCCATTTAAATAGTATCTAATTAAACTTATCATTTGTTAATTATCATAAGGATTTCTTAAGCTATCAAGCTTAAATCCCAATATAAAATTTTCTTGATTACATGCATTCTTGCGTACACCCTTGTTCAGAATTTCTCATAACTTTTCATTCTCAATTCTAAAATACTCTTATAGAGGATATGTAAGGGGTTTAATCAGATTATAAATCCAAAAGGTGATTCTTTGACCTAAAGCTCTCATACTTAACTCCCCTTTTTTATAAATAAATATTTAATCTTCTAGGGGAAAGAAAAGGTCTACCAAGTATGTTTAGAATCTCAACATCTTCCTTTAAGTCCAACAGAATAAAATCTACTAGGAATATGAACTTATAAACCTTAACAAATACATCATATATAATCATCCTAAGGTAAGTCAAAGGAAAATCTACAAGTTGAAGGGTTATAGTGTTAGGTTGGACTTTACCTAATCCTAACTTCCTATGCACAAACAACATCATAAGGTTGATACTAGCTCTTAAATCACATACAAACTCTTCCAGAAAATATATACCTTATTCTGTAAAGATGATAAACCTACTAGGATATTTTAGCTTTTGGATTTTTTTTTGAATAATGACACTACATCCTTCATTTAGGGCTACCATTTCAAATTCTCGTAACCTATATTTTTTTTTGTTCAGGATGTCTCACATGAATTTAGCATAATTAGTCATTTATTCAAAAGATTCTATAAATGGGATGTCAATTGTAAGTTTTTAACACCTCCACAACTCTGGAGAATAGTTGGTATAATATAAGATTTAGGAGTCTCTGGAGAAAATGTAGTAGTGGTCTCTCTTGCTCTCTTGCACTATCCTAAAAGGTGAAGCAGGTTTTCCTAAGTCTATGATAAGATTTTCACTAGCTTTTCAAGTTCAAGATCTAGTTCGACGAAACTACTCTCCTTCCTAAGGATGTCTTCTAACTCCTTCTCACTTCTTAATTTAATGGATTTACAATGCTCTGCATTATGTTATGTTTAATTCACCTATGTGTTGCAAGGTTCTCTAACTCAATAAGTTAGTTATTTGTCCTAATTTTATTTCAATATTTCTTATAGCTACAACATGACTTTGAATTTGATTCCCCATGTTCACTACCAATTCTTCTAAAAATAATTTCAACTTATGATATTTAGATTTGAAAGTGAAACTTGGTGGGTAGGTCAGTCTCTGATTACCATTGCCAGATTGTTCTAATTTTTTATAGTGCTGGGTTGGTTTCTACCCCACTATTGGTTTCCTGGGATGAAAGAAAATATTTGGTCGAAAGTTTTTGGGTTAAGTCATTCCAGGTGGTAATCAACCATGGTGCTAAGGAGTATAGTCACATCTTAGCTTTATCTCTAACTGAGAAAGAGAATAACCTTAATCTAGTGACATCTTTAGAAATAATGTTAGAAATGAAAGTGGCACAAAATTTTAAGAAACCAGTCAAGTGAAGATTATGGTTTTATGTAGGTGATATATTGAAATAGTTGTTCTGAATCATTTGGATGATAACATGTTTGAGTTTGGAAGAGTTGGCTTCCAGGACAAAATTATTGATACTCATGTTAATTTTCTCTATTATTGGGTTAACATACTCCCTTAGTAGTCCGGACATGTTATTCTTTTCTTGTGGTAAGTTTGTCGTTGCTAGTTGTTCTTTTAGTTTTGTAAATTTTAAAATTTTTTGATTTTTTTTTCAATTTCTGTGTCAAAATGTTGCAAATCTACAGTTTCGATCTGTCACTTGCAAACCTAAAATAGACAAGTGTGTGACCCTAAATCAAGGAGAAAACATAAATTCACATAAATATGCAGAAGTAAGATATAACAATAATATATATAAAATAATAGAAACAAAAAACACGTAACACAAAATATTTTGGACTTTCTAGCATAATAAATAACAAATGAAATAAGATACTATAAGTTTCTAGTCTAAACTCTAATGGTTCAACAAAAAATTTCCTAAAATAGAAATTTAACATCATCCCCCAACTGTAAAGCACTGACAACAACAAAAGTATATATATATATTGATTAAGTTGTATACGGATTTGAGTCTGTGTATAGATCCCACAATGAGCTTATTTAATTTCTAAATTAGAAAAGTTTCAGTCTATTGGTCTTAATTCTAGTTTGAAGAATTAAAGTTGGGTGAATTTTCAAAAGTGACTAACTTAATTTTTACAAAGAGTTGAAACCTATTGAGTCTAAGGATTTTAATTGAGGAAACCTCCCTTGAATCGGATATAGGCTCTATTCATGAAACTCAAATGTAGTTGACAACCAAGAACAACAACATTCCACAGAGCTGTAAACGAGCCGAGCTTGAAGGAGCACATGCTTGGCTCGCGTGCAACTCATTCAAAATCGACTCTTGTTCGAAATTAACTCATGTTCAAATTTGCTCATGAATAGTGTGTTTGTGTTCGGCTTGGTTCATTAGAATAAGAGATTAAAATAAGAAGCTTGCTGAAAGTTTTTTTTTTTTTTTTGCATTAATATTTTATTGATTTGTGTCCTACTTGATTTTACTCAATGCCGGTTCAACTCGAGGTAAATTCAAGCAACCTACTAATTAATTGAATTGTATCTGAATCTCCAAGAGTACAGCCATGCTCCCAAATAAACATACAAAAAAAATGAAGATCGTGCACCAATTTGCTGATTGGTTCACCCAAACAAAGTGGGACCCAATCCCATATTCCTATCCTCTTTTGTTTCTGTCGTGAAACTCCAATCAAATTAAAGGAAAAAAACAAACAAAGATAAATATTATGTCACAGAAAAGCACAAAAAGAGAAAATTCATGATGAAAAATTTGATTATCATACAAACAAACATATCATAATATGTTTAATAATTCGAGTATCATATCTATGAGACCAACTGTGCCAGAGGGAATTCGAACCCTAGACCTGAGGGGTCTTATACCGTGAATGTCAACGAGAAGATTGGAATACACAGATAGTCATATATATGATTCCTCACATCGAATATATGACTATCTGTGTATCCCGACCTTCTCGTTGACATTCACGGTATAAGACCTTTCAGGTCTAGGGTTCGAATTCCCTCTGGCACAGTTGGTCTCATAGATATGATACTCGAATTGTTAAACATATTATGAGTGACTAGAAGCACGTTTAATAGCATCTAACCATTTCTTATATATATATATATATATATATATATATATATATATANATTTCCTAAAGTAGAAATTTAACATCATCCCCCAACTGTAAAGCACTAACAACAACAAAAGTATATATATTGATTAAGTTGTATACGGATTTGAGTCTGTGTATAGATCCCACAATGAACTTATTTAATTTCTAAATTAGAAAAGTCCAGTCTATTGGTTTTAATTCTAGTTTGAAGAATTAAAGTTGGGTGAATTTTCAGAAGTGACTAACTTAATTTTTACAAAGAGTTGAAACCTATTGAGTCTAAGGATTTTAATTGAGGAAACCTCCCTTGAATCGGATATAGGCTCTATTCATGAAACTCAAATGTAGTTGACAACCAAGAACAACAACATTCCACAGAGCTGTAAACGAGCCGAGCTTGAAGAAGCACATGCTTGGCTCGTGTGCAACTCATTCAAAATCGACTCTTGTTCGAAATTAACTCATGTTCAAAATTGCTCATGAACAGTGTGTTTGTGTTCGACTTGACTCATTAGAATAAGATATTAAAATAATAAGTTTGTTGAAAGTTTTTTTTTTCTGCATTAATATTTTATTGATTTGTGTTCTACTTGATTTTATTCAATGCCGGTTCAACTAGAGATAAATTCAAGCAACCTACTAATTAATTGAATTGAATCTGAATCTCCAAGAGTACAGCCATGCTCCCAAATAAACATACAAAAAAAAATGAAGATTGAGCACCAATTTGCTGATTGGTTCACCTAAACAAAGTGGGACCCAATCCCATATTCCTATCCGCTTTTGTTTCTGTGGTGAAACTCCAATCAAATTACAGAAAAAAACAAACAAAGAGAAATATCATGTCACAGAAAAGCACAAAAAGAGTATTTCATGATGAAAAATTTGATTATCATGCAAACAAAGCTGCAGCATCTATATATATATATATATATATATATATATATATATTTTGACTATCTGTGAATCCCGATTTTCTGGTTGACATTCACATTATAAGACCCTTCAGATCTAAGATTCGAATTTCTTCTGACACAGTCAGTCTCGTAGATATGATACTCGAATTGTTAAGCATATTATGAGTGACTAGAAGCACGTATAATAGTCTCTAATCATTTCATATATGCATTTTCAGCTCATAAAGACGGACTATTTCGTTTGTCTCCACAGTTAAAATATAGCAGCTTTTGCGAAGCCGAAGGCTAGCAGATGGTCGATACCGTTAAGTCAAATTCGATGCGCGGAATCTCGAGTTATTTCAAAATCACAATGCACCAAAGAATAATCCGAATCCTCCCAATTTTATTCTCTCGACCCGAGCTAAATTCGAACTACTTGAGAAAAACATTTTTTAATGTTTTTACTTCATTTCAAGCTTGTCACGTGGTGTACTCCAACATGGAAAACATGAGAGCTTTTATTACTATTTATATACGGCGATGAGAGAAGCCTTTTTCTTTTGAAACTTTATGTGTGGGACAAAACATATGCGGATTGCGAAGCAGTCTGGTTTGGCTTTTGAAACATGCTGGGAACATATTTACCCACGTACCGCCCAACTCTTATTTATTTATTTGCTTATCTCACCCCTAAGTCATATGCCGACTACTTTTTGGATATTTACATAAATACAAGTCAAATCTTATTTATTTACATATCTAACAATAAAACTTAATTTTTTATAATTATAGAGACCAAAATTTTTTTTAAATATAATAAAATTTAGCATTTTTTTAATACGTATAAAAATTAATATAAAAATTTTTAAATAAATGTTATTATTTAATAATTTAATTATCTCGAACCAAAATAAGCCGAACATGAACAAATAAGCATTTGTTCGTGCTCGACTCTATAATAAATCGGGCTGAAAAAAACTCTTCGTGTTCAACTCACTTGCTTAAAGAATGAATCAAATACAAGCTATTTATCAAGTCGTGAACACAAACTATTCGCGATCAGCGAGCTTTTTTGACCGCCTTAGTATTCCTTAGCCCCTTGTGGTGGTATTAAGAAAAGTTAATGTTCATATTTTACTTAGTTCTATAACTATGCAAAAAATATAGTTTTNGAACCAAAATGAGCCGAACATGAACAAATAAGCATTTGTTCGTGCTCGACTCGATAATAAATCAGGCTGAAACAAATTCTTCGTGTTCAACTCACTTGCTTAAAGAATGAATCAAATACAAGCTATTTATCAAGCCGAGAACACAAACTATTCGCGATCAGCGAGCTTTTTTTACCACATTAGTATTCCTTAGCCCGTTGTGGTGGTATTAAGAAAAGTTAATGTTCATATTTTACTTAGTTCTATAACTATGCAAAAAATATAGCTTTTCATATTTTTCTATGAGGTTTCACTGCTCTGGTAGCAATATTCATATTTTTCTAAAAAAGTATATGTTAACTTATTCATTCCACTAGTCTACTTCTATAGTATTAGATCACAAACTATTTTAAATCATAAGTGGTCATTTTAAGAGTAAATTACAACAAAAAGGTTAACATATCGATATTCTATAATTAACAAATCAATCATACCACAAGGATAGTTCTGACATGCATTGGTTACTAACTCAAGGGAGCAAGTGAGAAATTTAGGTTTTACTCATTTGAAGGAAACATAAAAAATAATTCATTTCAAAAATAGAAAATACAACTTAGAACAATCTTACCAAGACATTCCACTGAATTACAAGATTATACACAAATGCATTGTGATTTCTCTCTCTGAGTACATAATACTCTTAATTTCATTCATCAACATTTGATTTCACTTAGGAGAACACTTGCTCACACTCACAACACTCCATAGGTTTTCTCCTTCATAGTTGTTTAACGCCTCCTAAGTATTCTCCAACAACACCCTTTTCTATAGTTTTCCCTCTCATGTTCCCTTTCGACCACTTCTTCTCCAAAAGCCCTCATATCCTTTGTATAATACTAATTTAAGCCACAAAGATGTTTAAAGCATAATCTCACGCATACGGACACATGTGCACCTAGAACTAGCGCTTGGACACCTATTGCTCAGGTTATGAGTTCCTGAGCACCTGCTGCTCTGGTCTGGCTGCTTAGGAACCAAGGATTGGTGCCTAGGCACCTCGCTCTCTAATTACGGGTGCTTGGGTGCCCAAGGTTGGCGCCTTAATGCTAGTTCAACCAACTTTAACTCTATTTCATCGTGTTTGCTATCTAAATTTCATAATCACTTATACGTTGTATATAAATCACAAATATCATGAGAAAAATAAAGAAATGACACATAATATAAAAATATCATCCATATTTGACACACATTAGCCACCATGGTAGTGGTATAAAAAAATTGATCTCTTCATGATGGGACATAAGTACACAAGGAGCCAATATGATCATATGTATATTTTAAAAGTTTGGTCAATGGTGAGCTAATACATTTGTTTTTTTATGTTGACAATGTATTGATTGCACATGTTAATCAGATTGAGGTTGATAATATAAAAAAGCAACTGTCTAAATATTTTGAGATGAAAGTGTTGGGTGAAGCTTGCTGAATTCTTTACATAAAATTCTTGAGGACCAGACAACTAGAAAAGTTTGGCTCTTAGAAGGAGCAAATGTTTGAAAGATGTTGAAGAAGTTTAGGTTTGATGACTCAAGCAAGGTAGCGAGTCTACCCATTATATCTCAATTTTCGTTAAGATCAGATTAGTGTTCTGAAGATGATAAGAAGAGAAAAAATATATGAATAATTCTTTATATTACTGCACTGGATTGTCTTATGTATGTTATGGTTTATACTAAACTAGACATTGCACAAGTAGTTGGTGTTGTGAGCAAATTCATGCATGAACAATGAAGGAGTCATTGGCAGGATGTGAAGAGTATTCTAAGGTATCTGAATGGTACAATTCATGTCAACTTAATGTTTATCTATTACGAATTTATGTGTAGGCTACACTGATTCATATTATACATGTGATATGGATAGGCTCAGTTCTACGATTGGTTATTTATTCCATTTGGCATGAGATCCAATTAGTCAACGATCAGTTTTTTAGTATACTGTTTATTTGTCTACTACATAGGTCAAATATGTGATGAATGAAACAATACTGATTTAGGGCCTATTGGATGACTTGAGAGTTGAATACGAGCTTCTGACAGTGTTCTTTGATAGTCAAAGTGTGATATTTTTTACCACAAATCTAATTCATCATGCATGTACTAAACACATTGATATGAGTAACAACTTTTTTCAGATTTAATTGATGACGATAATGTTCTGTTTAAAAAGATTGATATGAAGGAGAATCCAGCGGACATACTCACAAATTTATTACTAGTTCAAAAGTTCAACAGCTGTAGAAGTTTAGTGAACATTCGAGCTCATGATGGATTGCACATTAAGTCATTTTGAAGAGCAACATGCGGCTTAATTCCTTCAGGAGAGGGTACATAGGCGACCATGTTAGTGCAGTTGTTGTGATGTTAGAGCTTATTTTGGTAATTTCCTATTTATCTAAAAGTGAGAGATGAAATGTAAATTGTTATGAAAAGTATTAAATCTAATTGTTGTAAATTAGAAATATGAATATTAGAAGAATGATATTAGTTAACATAATTTGAGGAGATCTAATTATATCATTTTTTTATATATATTATGAAACCTAATTAAAGGAGATCGAATTACATGATCTTTTCTAAAGTTAAGATATTTTAATTTGTATACCCTAATCCTCTCTTATTTACATGAGGGATTATGGAGGATTTGAGGTTCGTGTTGAATTATTACCCTAATTCGATCGATTTTCCCTTTCTCCCCACCTTGTGGATGTAGCCGTATTTGCACTGAACCATGTAAATTGCACTTTGCTTCGTTATTTATTTGTTGCTGGAATTTGTTTTCCGCATTGTTTTGCAAATCACATAGTGGAGTTTGATAAACAAAAAAGCATACATTTAATAATGGTAAATTTATTAAAATAATAGGAGCTTAGGTCAACTCCATAAGTGCAAAAAGAAGGGAAATTTAAACAAATACCACACAATTCCTTAGTATTTACATATATAACACCTAAATTTTAATATTTACATTTATAGAACTTTGATGTCACCAACTCATCCATCAAAATGTATAGTTCACTTCTAAGAAATTAGTAATAAAGACACTTTTGATATGATAATAAAAATTAGAGGGTTATGCAAGTAAATATGACTATATAGTTGTTCTACATGTAAATACATAAGAAAATTATGACATGTATGTAAATTCCCCAAAAAACAAACACAAAAGCTTTAAATGAGGGAACAAGCAAGAAGATGCTAGGCTCCAAAAAAATTAAAGATACTTCATCATCTTCATCCATAACCCAACAACATAGCAGCATGACTTGTGCAAGATCATGCATGAAAACTCCAAGATCGCAAATAATAAATAGAATCTTCTAAAATAAAAAATAAAGTAAAAAATTAAATAATTATGTCATAGATTCGTCACCGACCCATATCTACAAGGCAAACATTGATTAATGCCCATCTGATACCGATAGGTCTCATTAATGGGTCACCATTAAGGGGAGCTCGGCTTATCAAGATGGAAAATTTATGATTTTGATTTTTTTTTTTTTCATATTTTTAATAGACCAGTTTGGGGCAATTGCAGCTTCTCAGCTTTTCAGTTGCAGCTACGCTGCTCAGGAAGAGAGAGTCGAGCGAGAGAGAGTCGAGCGAGAGAGAGTTTCGGTCAGATTAGGGAGAGGCGAGCCGTGCGTGAGGGAACTCCGGTGCAAAGAAGGGGAAGCGATCCGTGCGTGTGCGGTAGAGGCGAGAGAGGGGGGAGGCGAAGCAGGCGTCTTTGTGCCGAGGTGAGGAGGCGAACGGGATCTAGAGAGAGAGAGGCGAAGTCGAACAGAGCAGAAGAAGTATTAACGCTCGAGAATGTCGGGCCGCAGGGTTGATCCTGCTGCCCGAGTTCAGTCTAGATTAGAGGCAAACGGCTGCTACCGCTGCAAGAAAAAGCGAAAAAAAATTTTTCACGATTTAGGGCTGCGAAGCTCGAAAAACGTAACACCAAACTAAGCCTAAATTGTGTTCGTCCGAACGTTTAGGATAAAAAATTAAGGCGTGAGACGGCCGGGGGTGTGGCGCGAGGTTTTCTATAATTATTTTTTGCTTCCGAAGTGATCGAGTTGTTGCGNCAGAGATATTAATTTTCTAAGTTTATATGTATTTTCTATTCCAATAATTATAGAAAATTGTATGTGGCTTAGAAAATTCTCCAAAAATTGATGTAAGTTTCCTATAGCCAGCGTAGTCTTAGGAAAAAATTTCATGATTTTTAAAAATCAAAACAACACTGTTTTGAGCAAACTTCAATTTGCTTAAAACATTTNGCCAAGGTAGTCTTAGGAAATAAATTCATGATTTTTAAGAATCAAAATAGCACTGTTTTGAGCAAACTTCAATTTGCTTAAAACATTTAATTTGAAGCACACAGAGATTAAAATCACTTGACTTTTTCCTCCAATGTGGTTCATAAGTCAAAGAACTCATCATAAAAATTTCAAAGGATTTGGAGATCATTTAATATTTTTAATTGATTTTTAAATGTGACCATCAAATTTGAAACTTAAATGATTTTTAAAAATTAAAATATAACTCCAAAAATTATGAAACTTAGTTTTTTGAGTTCTCTGATATCAGGGGAATTTAATAAAAATAAAAATATATTTAAAATAAAAACTTGATTTTTAGGTTATTTTTAATTATTTTTAATAATTAAAAATAATAAAAAAATCATAAAATACTAAACTCATGGAAATGTTCCAAAATTATTT